>JAHHZJ010007067.1:0-18575 GCA_021437245.1 Aegilops speltoides | reverse complement strand
GTGATAGAGGCAAAGGTGTCCCGCCTTTCGATGAGATGGAGGATTTCGCTTTGGTGGAAGTCGACTTTGACGATCCGACTACGAAGGCAAGAGGACGCCGCTACTTTAGCAATCGCTAAACCAACTCCGAGAGGTTATCGACCACGCCGAGCATCGATCAACCTCGACCACGAGGGTCTATTTCCGCGAGCAAACGAAGAACAAGCAAGAAACTGAGATTGCAACTGGATATTGCGTAATATAAGGTGAAATCTTTATTGATCAAGGTGGGGTTCTGTGACGCTTTGTCTCGGTCGCTGAACACAAACGGCACACGCGGTTGCAGCTATGGTGATCTTTTGATCTAAACAAAACCCAAAGTCTAAACGGTGCCCTAAGGGCTGTATATATGGAGGAAGAGGGGTGAATTTCGTGGCCCTTGGTGGAGGGGTCCAAACTAACCCTATCTCTTGTTTCCCCACACATACGGACTCTAAAAATAGCCTATACTAATGTATTTCGAAATTACATGGGCCTGGCTCAATAATAAGGTGACGATCACCTAGAATAGCCTCCGGACGAAATTTATGAAGTGGCATCTTGTATATTTCGTCCAAGGCTTCATGCACTCATTATGGTGGCTTCAAAGTCCTGAAATCATCACTTGTAACTCCATTCTTGTCCTCTTGCGCATGCCATCATCTCCATGCTTGTTCTTGCTCCAATGTTCATCCTTCTCCATGCTAGGCCCTTCATTTGTAAGCAAAACAAATGTATCCAATTTAGGCAGATCATATTCTCATGAATATTAGAATCATTACCAAGAAACGAAAGTACCGGTAATTTAGTTGGCGGCGCGAGCTCTAGTAATTGGTCCAAGATGTATAGCAGCAGGGGCTGTGGGTGTAACAATGGTATTGATGTCCTCATCATCCTCCCTTCTTGAAATGAAGTCGCCTCGACGGAAGTTCATCTTCCTCACCCAAATATGGCTTCAAATCTGCAATGTTAAAAGTGGACTAACCCCAAAATCTGCAGTGCAGCTCAAGTTTATATGCATTATCATTTACTTTCTCCAACACCTTAAAGGGACCAGCAGCACGTGGCATTAGCTTTGATTTATGCAAATCAGAAATCTATCTCACGCAAATGTAACCAAACAAGATCTCCAGTGCAAACACAACATGTTTTCTACCCTTATCTCCAAAGAAGTTTATATTTAGCATTCATACGCTCAATGTTTTCCTTAGTTAACTCATGCATTTTTAAAATCAATTCAGCACGCTTTTTAGCATCAAAATTAACCTTCTCCAAGATGGAAGAGGCAACAAATCAATAGGTGCACGAGGTAGGAAACCATACACAACTTCAAAAGGGCACATCTTAGTAGTAGAATGCAATGAACGATTATAAGCAAATTCAATATGAGGCAAGCATTCCTCCCACATTTTCTTATTATTCTTAGAACAGCCCTAAGCATAGTAGACAATGTTCTATTGACTACTTCAGTTTGTCCATCGCTTTGGGGGTGACAAGTAGTACTAAAAAGCAGTTTAGTCCCCAACTTAGCCCATAAACATCTCCAAAAGTGGCTAAGAAATTTAGTATCACGATCTGAAACAATAGTATTTGGCACACCATGCAAGCTTAATAATTTCACGAAAGAACAAATCAGCAACATTGACAAAGATCATCGCTTTTATGACATGGTATAAAGTGTGCCATTTTCGAGAATCTATCCACGACAACAAATATGCATCCTCCCTTCTTTGTTCTAGGTAAACCTAAAACAAAGTCCATAGATATATCCTCCCAAGGAACACTAGGTACAGTAAAGGCATATATAAACCATGAGGATTGAGTCGTGACTTAGCTTTTTGACATGTAGTGCAATGAGCAATAAAACGCCAACATCCCGCCTCATCTTTGGCCAAAAGAAATGTGTAGCAAGTACGCCCTCCGCCTTCTTCACGCCAAAGTGTCCCATTAGTCCTCCTCCATGCGCCCCTCGCAACAACAAAAGACTAACGGAGCTAGCTGAATGCATAGCTTGTTAGCACGAAACACAAATCCATCATTAACAACAAACTTGTTCCATGTTCTTCCTTCTTTACAATTCTGCAATACATCTTTAAAATCAGCATCATGCACATATTGATCTTTGATGGTCTCCAAACCAAATATTTTGAAGTCAAGTTGTGAAAGCATAGTATAGCGATTTAGACAATGCATCAAAGAATAACATTTTCTTTACCCTTCTTGTGTTTAATGACATAAGGGAAAGTCTCAATGAATTCAACCCATTTAGCATGTCTACGATTCAGTTTAGCTTGACTTTTAATATGTTTCAAAGATTCATGATCGTAATGTATAACAAATTCTTTGGGCCATAAATAATGTTGCCATGTTTCTAAAGTCCTAACAAGAGCATATAATTCTTTATCATAAGTAGAGTAATTCAGACTAGGCCCACTCAATTTTTCGTAAAAGTATGCAACAGGTTTGCTATCTTGTAATAACACACCTCCTAATCCAATTCCACTAGCATCACATTCAAGCTCAAAAGTCTTATTAAAATCAGAAGTTGGAGTAAAGGAGCATGTGTCAACTTAGCTTTCAATACCATGAAGGCTTCTTCCCAAGCGGTACCCCAAACAAAAGGCACATCCTTCTTTGTAAGCTCATTGAGAGGTGCAGCAATGATGCTGAAATCTCTCACAAAACGCCTATAGAAACCAGCGAGGCCAAGGAAACTCCTCACTTGTGTGACCGCTGGCTGCGGTCAACTCTCAATAGCTTCAATCTTGGCTTTATCAACTTCAATTCCCTGTGGAGTAACAACATAGCCAAGAAAAGATACTCGGTCGGTGCAAAAGGTGCACTTCCCAAGGTTACCAAACAAACGCATCACGAGAGCATTAAAAACAGCACATAAATGTTCCAAATGTTCTTCCAAAGATTTGCTATAAATCAAGATATCATCAAAATAGACTACCACAAATCGTCCAATGAAAGCACGTGAAACTTCGCTCATTAAACTCATGAAAGTACTAGGTGCATTAGTTAACCCAAAAGGCATGATTAACCACTCATATAATCCAAACTTAGTTTTAAATGTTGTTTTCCATTCATCTCCCAATTTCATACGAATTTGATGGTATCCACTACGCAAATCAACTTTGGAGAATATTGTAGAGCCACTCAATTCATCAAGCATATCATCTAGCCTAGGAATAGGGTGACGATAACTAATAGTAATATTATTAATGCCTCTACAATCAACACACATACGGACGCACCATCCTTTTTCGCACTAGAATAATAGGAACAGACAAGGACTAAGGAGTCACAGATATATCCTTTGTCGATCAGCTCCTCGTACTTGACGATAATCTCCTTCGCCTCCTCCGATTGGTACGGTATGGTGCACGGTTGGTAATGATGCACCGAATTAAGTCAATTTGATGCTCAATCCTCGAATAGGTGGTAATCCCGGTGGCACGCCTTGTGGAAAGACGCCAACTCCCCGCAAAATGTTAGTGACAGCAGGGGCAAAGAGGAAGGCACGCCCTCGAATGAAAATAATGCCTCTTTGCACACAAAAGCATAGCAAATAGATTTGCTAAAATCTAGCTCATCAATATCAGATTTGGCAAGTAAACATGCACTTTTCAATTTAATTTCGTAGCAACAGAGATGGTTTATTATTAGGCTTCATGTGTTGCTCAAATTCTTTTGCCACAATCTGATTTTCACTCTTATTTTTCTCCTGTTTTGCTTTATTAGCTCTATTAATATCATCTTTCAAAATGGACTCAGCAGTCATAGGAAGCAAAGTAATATTTTTATCCTTATGAACAAGAGTATACTTATTGTTTCTACCATGGTGTACAGAATTTTTATCAAATTGCCATGGTCTATCAAGTAATAAGGAACATGCTTGCATAGGTACCACATCACAATCAACATAATCACCATATGTAGAGATACTAAAATGCACACGTAACAAAGACGTGTTACCTTAACCTTGCCGCTGTTGTTGAACCATTGGATGTAGTAAGGATGTGGATGTGGTCTTGTGGTGAGAGATAGCTTCCCACCATCTCCATGCTAGCTGTTGTTGCAGCTCCCTCCATCTATGATGACGCTAATAGAACGCTTTTCACAACTCCCTTTGTATGGAACAAATTATGCCTCTGATTTTGCTCAGCTTTGTGTAACCTGCACACTCAAAACACGCTGAGCAACTAAACATTCATACCTGCCAGTGAGTAGCAGGAGCCAAAGAAGCACCAACAGCAGAGTATTGCACTCATGATTTTGTCCTCATCAATAGGAACACGCTGAGCTCGGCTCATACTGATTCGAAGGGGCGAAGTTGTTGTCGCTGGCAGAGGTGCGATAGGTGCAGCCGGGCGTGGTTGTGGAAATGCGCGAGCAATTCATCAAACTTGCTATCAAGCTTTGTTTCAAACGCCTTCAATGCCATCTATCTTCTCCATGGCCTCGCAAATCTGTTTAGCACATCTTGCACCTGTCCAATCATCATTTGCTGAAACTTATCATGTAGCTGTTTGTTCGTCAGTTAATCATCATCGGCTTGTGATGCCCATGGTTACGCAATAAACACACAAGAATATGATCCTACAGACTACTAGGAAGTGGTGGTGGTGGTGTAGGTGGTGGTTGTGGCTGCAAATCTCAAATTCTTACCGCTTACCCAAAGAGAAAGCGGTCACAACCGCTGTAGTCAAAACTCTCAAAGCTTGGCTATAGCGACACTGTGGAGAATCAAACGCATCGACGAGATGTATGTGGAGCTTGGAAGTGATAGAGGCAAAGGTGTCCCGCCTTCGATGAGATGGTGGATTTCGCTTGGTGGAAGTCGACTTTGACGATCCGACCACGAACGCGGCGAGGACGCCGCGCTTAGCAATCGCTAAACCAACTCCGAGAGGTTATTGACCACGCCGAGCACGATCAACCTGACCACGAGGGTCTATTTCCGCGAGCAAACGAAGAACAAGCAAGAAACCGAGATTGCAACTGGATATTGCGAATATAAGATGAAAGCTTTATTGATCAAGGTGGGGTTCTGTGACGCTTTGTCCGGTCGTTGAACACAAACGGCACGCGGGTTGCAGCTATGGCGAACTTTTGATCTAAACAAAACCCAAGTCTAAACGGTGCCCTAAGGGCTGTATATATGGAGGAAGAGGGGTGAATTTCGTGGCCCTTGGTGGAGGGGTCCAAACTAACCCTATCTCTTGTTTCCCCACACATACGGACTCTAAAAATAGCCTATACTAATGTATTTCGAAATTACATGGGCCTGGCCCAATAATAAGGTGACGAAGACCTAGAATAGCCTATGGACTAATATTATGAAGTGGCATCTTGTATATTTCGTCCAAGGCTTCATGCACTCATTATGGTGGCTTCAAAGTCCTGAAATCATCACTTGTAACTCCGTTCTGATCCCTTGCGCATGCCATCAACTCCATGTGTGTTCTTGCTCCAATGTTCATCCTTCTCCAAGCTAGGCCCTTCATTTGTAAGCAAAACAAATGTATCCAATTTAGGCAAAGATCATATTCTCATGAACATTAGAATCATTACCAAGAAACGAAAGTACCGGTAATTTAGTTGGCGCGCGAGCTCTAGTAATTGGTCCAAGATGTATAGCAGCAGGGGCTGTGGGTGTAACAATGGTATTGATGTCCTCATCATCCTCCCTTCTTGAAATGAAGTCGCCCTCGACGGAAGTTCATCTTCCTCACCCAAATATGGCTTCAAATCTGCAATGTTAAAAGTGGACTAACCCCAAAATCTGCAGCAGCTCAAGTTTATATGCATTATCATTTACTTTCTCCAACACCTTAAAGGGACCAGCAGACGTGGCATTAGCTTTGATTTATGCAAATCAGAAATCTATCCTCACGCAAATGTAACCAAACAAGATCTCCAGTGCAAACACAACATGTTTTCTACCCTTATCTCCAAAGAAGTTTATATTTAGCATTCATACGCCAATGTTTTCCTTAGTTAACTCATGCATTTTTAAAATCAATTCAGCACGCTCTTTAGCATCAAAATTAACCTTCTCCAAGATGGAAGAGGCAACAAATCAATAGGTGCACGAGGTAGGAAACCATACACAACTTCAAAAGGGCACATCTTAGTAGTAGAATGCAATGAACGATTATAAGCAAATTCAATATGAGGCAAGCATTCCTCCCACATTTTCTTATTATTCTTTAGAACAGCCCTAAGCATAGTAGACAATGTTCTATTGACTACTTCAGTTTGTCCATCAGTTTGGGGTGACAAGTAGTACTAAAAGCAGTTTAGTCCCCAACTTAGCCCATAAACATCTCCAAAAGTGGCTAAGAAATTTAGTATCACGATCTGAAACAATAGTATTTGGCACACCATGCAAGCTTAATAATTTCACGAAAGAACAAATCAGCAACATTGACAAAGATCATCGCTTTTATGACATGGTATAAAGTGTGCCATTTTCGAGAATCTATCCACGACAACAAATATGTTATCCTCCCTTCTTTGTTCTAGGTAAACCTAAAACAAAGTCCATAGATATATCCTCCCAAGGAACACTAGGTACAGTGCAAAGGCATATATAAACCATGAGGATTGAGTCGTGACTTAGCTTTTTGACATGTAGTGCAAGCAATAAAACGCCAACATCCCGCCTCATCTTTGGCCAAAAGAAATGTGTAGCAAGTACGCCCTCCGCCTTCTTCACGCCAAAGTGTCCCATTAGTCCTCCTCCATGCGCCTCCTGCAACAACAAAAGACTAACGGAGCTAGCTGAATGCATAGCTTGTTAGCACGAACACAAATCCATCATTAACGACAAACTTGTTCCATGTTCTTCCTTCTTTACAATTCTGCAATACATCTTTAAAATCAGCATCATGCACATATTGATCTTTGATGGTCTCCAAACCAAATATTTTGAAGTCAAGTTGTGAAAGCATAGTATAGCGATTTAGACAATGCATCAAGAATAACATTTTCTTTACCCTTCTTGTGTTTAATGACATAAGGGAAAGTCTCAATGAATTCAACCCATTTAGCATGTCTACGATTCAGTTTAGCTTGACTTTTAATATGTTTCAAAGATTCATGATCGAATGTATAACAAATTCTTTGGGCCATAAATAATGTTGCCATGTTTCTAAAGTCCTAACAAGAGCATATAATTCTTTATCATAAGTAGAGTAATTCAGACTAGGCCCACTCAATTTTTCGTAAAAGTATGCAACAGGTTTGCCATCTTGTAATAACACACCTCCTAATCCAATTCCACTAGCATCACATTCAAGCTCAAAAGTCTTATTAAAATCAGAAGTTGGAGTAAAGGAGCATGTGTCAACTTATCTTTCAATACCGTGAAGGCTTCTTCCCGTATGGTACCCCAAACAAAAGGCACATCCTTCTTTGTAAGCTCATTGAGAGGTGCAGCAATGGTGCTGAAATCTCTCACAAAACGCCTATAGAAACCAGCGAGGCCAAGGAAACTCCTCACTTGTGTGACTGCTTTGGCTGCGCCAACTCTCAATAGCTTCAATCTTGGCTTTATCAACTTCAATTCCTCGTGGAGTAACAACATAGCCAAGAAAAGATACTCGGTCGGTGCAAAAGGTGCACTTCCCAAGGTTACCAAACAAACGCATCACGAGAGCATTAAAACAGCACGAATGTTCCAAATGTTCTTCCAAAGATTTGCTATAAATCAAGATATCATCAAAATAGACTACCACAAATCGTCCAATGAAAGCACGTGAAACTTCGCTCATTAATCTCATGAAAGTACTAGGTGCATTAGTTAACCCAAAAGGCATGACTAACCACTCATATAATCCAAACTTAGTTTTAAATGCTGTTTTCCATTCATCTCCCAATTTCATACGAATTTGATGGTATCCACTACGCAAATCAACTTTGGAGAATATTGTAGAGCCACTCAATTCATCAAGCATATCATCTAGCCTAGGAATAGGGTGACGATAACTAATAGTAATATTATTGATGCCTCTACAATCAACACACATACGTGACGTACCATCCTTTTTCGCACTAGAATAATAGGAACAGCACAAGGACTAAGGGATTCGCAGATATAACCTTTGTCGAGCAGCTCCTGTATTTGACGATAATCTCCTTCGCCTCCTCCGGATTGGTACGGTATGGTGCACGGTTGGTAATGATGCACCGAATTAAGTCAATT
Source organism: Aegilops speltoides (assembly GCA_021437245.1). Classification (NCBI taxonomy): domain Eukaryota; kingdom Viridiplantae; phylum Streptophyta; class Magnoliopsida; order Poales; family Poaceae; genus Aegilops; species Aegilops speltoides. The sequence goes on along the minus strand of JAHHZJ010007067.1, from coordinate 10,342 downwards.
TGATGCTCAATCCTCTAATAGGTGGTAATCCTGTGGCACGCCTTGTGGAAAGACGCCAATAACTCCCGCAAAATGTTAGTGACAGCAGGGGCAAAGAGGAAGGCACGCCCTCTAATGAAAATAATGCCTCTTTGCACACAAAAGCATAGCAAATAGATTTGCTAAAATCTAGCTCATCAATATCAGATTTGGTGGCAAGTAAACATGCACTTTTCAATTTAATTTCGTAGCAACAAGAGATGGTTTATTATTAGGCTTCATGTGTTGCTCAAATTCTTTTGCCACAATCTGATTTTCACTCTTATTTTTCTCCTGCTTTTGCTTTATTAGCTCTATTAATATCATCTTTCAAAATGGACTCAGGAGTCATAGGAAGCAAAGTAATATTTTTATCCTTATGAACAAGAGTATACTCGATTGTTTCTACCATGGTGTACAGAATTTTATCAAATTGCCATGGTCTACCAAGTAACAAGGAACATGCTTGCATAGGTACCACATCACAATCAACATAATCAGATATGTAGAGATACTAAAATGCACACTAACAAGACGTGTTACCTTCACCTTGCCGCTGTTGTTGAACCATTGGATGTAGTAAGGATGTGGATGTGGTCTTGTGGTGAGAGATAGCTTCCCACCATCTCCATGCTAGCCAAGTTGTTGCAGCTCCTCCATCTATGATGACGCTAATAGAACGCTCCTTCACAACTCCCTTTGTATGGAACAAATTATGCCTCCGATTTTGCTCACCTTGTGTAACTCTGCACACTCAAAACACGCTGAGCAACTAAACATTCATACCTCAAAGATCTTCAAAGAGCCATGTATTGTGTCTCATGATCGTAATCATCTCCACCGTGTTCCTCATGTGTAATAAGAGCCAAAGTCTCCTCATCATAGTCACTAGCGGACTCATACCCACCATCCTCAGAGCAATCATCACACGCTGAGATTTGCATTCTCTCAAAAAATGTCCTCTTCCTTACAACGACGACAAATAATATCACTTGTGTGCCCTGCTGACGCCATGGAAGAAGAAGAGCTCGTGGCAGGCCCGCAGTGTGCTCTTGGCGATAGTGGTGGTTGTGCTCGCTTTGTATCACGGTTGGAGGTGGCACCAAGGAGGTGATGGTGCAAAGGAAGTAGATGATGCACGGGTGTCCATGATGAAGGTCGACCTGCAGAAAAGTTAGTGCGCGCCAATGCCTCGCCGATCCTCAAGACTTCACGCTCAGCTTTACAAGCAAGATGGAATAAACGAGTGATATTATTATAATCCTTATAGTCTAGAATGGTCTGAATCTCTATTTAATCCACCCGTAAAACGCAAGCATAGCTTCATTCTCCTCAACAATACCACATCTAATCAAGCCAGCTTTGTAATTCCCGATAATATTCTTCTACGAATTTTTCCTTGTCTTAAACGCTGCAATTTTTGAAGTAATTCACGCTGATAATATGGTGGAACCCAACGAGCACGCATAGCAGTTTTCAAAGCAGCCCAAGTAGCTGAACAGATATAATCTACAATGTTCGCACCACCAAACACATGCAAAGCTAGTGAAAGCACAAACAAAGCAGCAGAACACGCCTCTCCTCGTGATATTGTAAACATGTAAATCGTTGTTCAGCTTAACTCCCAAGTAAGATATATATCAGAACATATCTACCCTCAAATGGTGGAATATTCAATTTCAGTTTAGGAGATGGTCATGATCTCGCACTGAGGGGAGCCCTAACATTGCCATTATTTGCATGTGGACGACCTGGTGGTTGTGGTGCTGGTGGTTGCACGTAGTTCGATGTTGATCAACCTCATCCTCATAATCGCCCACATACTCATCCTCCTCCTCGCATCACCAAAGAGCAGCAGAGCAGGAGCCAAAGAAGCACCAACAGCAGAGCAGCCGCACCAGAATTTTGTCCTCGCTCAATAGGAACACGCCGAGCTCTGGCCCATACCGATTCGAAGGGGCGAGTTGTTGTCGCTGCAGAGGTGCGATAGGTGCAGCCGGCGGTGGTTGTGGAAAACGCTACGAGCAATTCATCAAACTTGCTATCAAGCTTTGTTTCAAACGCCTTCTCAATGCCATCTATCTTCTCCATGGCCTCGCAAATCTGTTTACCACATCTTGCACCTGTCCAATCATCATTTGCTGAAACTTATCATGTAGTTGTTTGTTCGTCATGTTCTCCCAATCAGTCTCATCGGCTTGTGATCCTGCCATGGTTAGCAGCAATAGAAACACACAAGAATATGATCCTACAGACTACTAGGAAGTGGTGGTGGTGGTGGTGGATACACAAACCGCAAGCAAATCTCAAATTTTACCAGCCTACCCAAAGAAGAAGCGGTGATCGCAACCGCTAGTAATCAAAACTCTCAAAGCTTGGATAGAGCGATTGCTGGGAGAGTCAAACGCACGACGAGATGTATGTGGAGCTGGAAGGCTTATAATATGGTAGCAAAAAGGTCAAGAATAATCAATTCAGAGATGCAAAGTTGAATAAACGCCAACGACGCAGATCAGGTTGGTCCTAGGCTAGACCGCTAGAGACGCGAGCCTAGAACACTAACAAAATCACGGCGCTGCACGTAAACAAGGGAGGAGCACACTCTGATTTTTTTTTTTCGCTTTTTTTTTTTTTTGCGCTTTTTTTTTTTTTTTTTTTTTTTTTTTTTTTTTTTTTGTAAAAATCACTATAATGGCGAGTGTCTCAAAACTCTTCCCACGTCAAACCGACAGATGGGCACGAAATTTTTTTGAACTTTTTTTTTTTTTTCGATCGCCTCGACCCAAAAATCGAAACGGGTCAAAAAACTTTCTATAACGGACTCGCTCAATACGCTTAGAAACACCTAAAATAGGATAGCCAGAAATTTTTTGTCCCGCATGCTTTTGGAAAATTTTGGGCCTAAACGAGGGTGGTTTCCTGACTTTTTTTTTTTTTTTGAAACCAACCTCTTCTACGGACGGCAAAAGATTGCTGAATCAAACCTACTCGCATAAGGAAACACGAATCGAAATTAGATGGATCCCAAAACAAACCTAATATGCAAGGAACTCGGATTGGTGGTATATGGCATATGGTTGTATATGGCAGCGTGGTGGTATATGGATACGGATTCAAGCGGTGGCGGATAAGCGGGTGGTGGATGGGCAGGGCGATGATAATGCGCGCGGCGGCGTGACAACTTATGACCGTAACTCAAACTCTAAAAGACTAGACTCTAAGACCAAAGAACTAGACACGATTTATGCAACCGCAAATTCAACAATGCAAATACGTAAAAGATTATGCAAAGGCTCGATTGGTTCGGATATGATGAACTAACCCTAATTTTTTTTGGCTTTTTCGTGGACTATAGGTATGAAGAATGACTCGATCTAAACTACTTAAAATCAGTAAAATCTCACCGAGCAACCCGGAAATCTGATACCACTTGATAGAGGCAAAGGTGTCCCGCCTTCGATGAGATGGTGGATTTCGCTTTGGTGGAAGTCGACTTTGACGATCCGACTACGAAGCGCGAGGACGCCGCGCTTTAGCAATCGCTAAACCAACTCCGAGAGGTTATTGACCACGCCGAGCACGATCAACCTGACCACGAGGGTCTATTTCGCGCGAGCAAACGAAGAACAAGCAAGAAACTGAGATTGCAACTGGATATTGCGAATATAAGATGAAAGCTTTATTGATCAAGGTGGGGTTCTGTGGACGCTTTGTCCGGTCGCTGAACACAAACGGCACGCCAAGTTGCAGCTATGGCTAACTTTTGATCTAAACAAAACCTAAGTCTAAACGGTGCCCTAAGGGCTGTATATATGGAGGAAGAGGGGTGAATTTCGTGGCCCTTGGTGGAGGGGTCCAAACTAACCCTATCTCTTGTTTCCCCACACATACGGACTCTAAAAATAGCCTATACTAATGTATTTCGAAATTACATGGGCCTGGCCTAATAATAAGGTGACGAAGACCTAGAATAGCCTATGGACGAATATTATGAAGTGGCATCTTGTATATTTCGTCCAAGGCTTCATGCACTCCTTATGGTGGCTTCAAAGTCCTGAAATCATCACTTGTAACTCCGTTTGATCCTCTATGCATGCCATCAACTCCATGTGTGTTCTTGCTCCAATGTTCATCCTTCTCCAAGCTAGGCCCTTCATTTGTAAGCAAAACAAATGTATCCAATTTAGGCAGCATCATATTCTCATGAACATTAGAATCATTACCAAGAAACGAAAGTACCGTAATTTAGTTGGCGCATGAGCTCTAGTAATTGGTCCAAGATGTATAGCAAAGGGGCTGGGGTGTAACAATGGTATTGATGTCCAGTAATATTCTTCTCTACAGAATTTTTCCTTTGTCTTAAGCGCCAGCAATTTTTGAAGTAATCTCACGCTGATAATATGGTGAAACCCAAATTTAGCACGAGATAGCAGCTTTCAAAGCAGCCCAAGTAATGAACAGGATATAATCTACAATGTTCGTAACTTCACTCAAACACATGCAAAGCTAGTGAAAGCACAAACAGCAGTTAGGAACATCGCCTCTCCTCGTGATATTGTAAATATGTAAATCGTTGTTCAGCTTAACCCCAAGTAAGATATATATCAGAACATATCTACCTCAAATGGTGGAATATTCAATTTCAGCTTAGGGAGATGGTCGTGATCTCAGACTGTGATCGGGGGAGCCCTAATATTGCCATTATTTGCATGTGGACGCACTGGTGGTTGTGGTGTTGTGGTTGCACGAGGTTGGATGTTGATCAACCTCATCCTCGTAATCACCCATATAATCATCCTCCTCTTTGCACTCACCAGTAAAGAAAGCAGCAGAGTGAGCCAAAGAAGCACCAACAAAAGCAGAGGCCGCACTCCAGAATTTTGTCCTCGCTCAATAGGAACATCACTTGAGCTCTCGCCCATACTGATCTGAAGGGCGAAGTTGTTGTCGCAGTGAGGGTGCTGATAGGTGCAGCCGGCAAGTGGTTGTGGAAAACGCGATAGCAATTCATCAAACTTGCATATCAAGCTTTGTTTCAAACGCCTTCTCAATGCCATCTATCTTCTCCATGGACTCGCCAAACTGCTTTACTACATCTTGCACTCCGCCCACTCATCATTTGCTGAAATTTATCATGTAGCTGTTGTTCGCTGTGTTCTCCTTAAATACCTCGCCGGCTTGTGATCCCGCCATGGTTAGCAGCATCAATAGAAACACACACAAGAATATGATCCCATGCATATTAACAAGAGGTAGGTGGGTGTCACAACCATTAAGCAAATTCAAATTCTACCGCTTACAGCCAAAGAAGAAGCGGTGATCTGCAAGAACCGTTGTAATCAAACCTCAAAAGCTTGATAGAGCGATTGCTGTGGAGAGTCAAATGCACTTAACGAGATGTATGTGGAGTCGAAGGCTTATAATATGGTAGCAAAAAAGGGTCAACAATAATCAATTCGTAGATGCAAAGTTGAATAAACGCTCAACGACGCAGATTGTGGTTGGTCCTAAGCTAGACTGCATAGAGACGTTGCCTAGAACACTAATAAAATCACGGCGCTGCACGTAATCAAAGAAAAAGCACACCTGAATTTTTTTTTCGGCTTTTTTTTTTTGTTGCTTTTTTTTTTTTTGCGCCTTTTTTTTTTTTTTTTTTTTATGAAAATCACTATAATGGCGAAAATCTCAAAATCTTCCTGTGTCAAACCAAGGTGATGGCACGTAAATTTTTTCGACTAAATTTTTTTTTTTTTCGATCGCCGACCCAAAATCGAAACGGTCAAAAATATAACGGCGAATCGCTCAATACTTTAGAACACCTAAAATAGGATAGCGTAAATTTTTTGTCCCATGCTTTTGGAAAATTTTTAAACGGAGGGTGGTTTCGCCAAATTTTTTCACCAAATTTTTTTTTGGAAACCAACCTCTTCTACGACAAGAAAAGATTCTGAATCCAAACCTACTCGAAAGGAAACACGAATCGAAATTAGATGGATCCCAAACAAATCTAATATGCAAGGAACTCCGGATTTGGTGGATATATGGTGGTATATGGCACCGTGGTGGTATATGGCAGCGTGGTGGTATATGGATATGGATTTGTGGCATATAAGCTTGGTGGTAGATGGCGTAATGATAACAAAGGCGCCGCGTGACAACTTATGACCGTAACTCAAACTCTAAAAGACTAGACTCTAAGACAAGCAACTAGACACCATTTATGCAACCGCAAATTCAACAATGCAAATACGTAAAAGATTATAAAGGCTCGATTGGTCTGGATATGATGACTAACCCTAATTTTTTTGGCTTTTTCGTGGACTGTAGGTATGAAGAATGACTGATCTAAACTAAAAATCGTAAAATCTCACCAGCAACCGGAAATCATACCACTTGATAAAGCAAAGGTGTCCTGCCTTCGATGAGATGGTGGATTTCGCCGTGGAAGTCGACTTTGACGATCCGACTATGAGCGAGGACGCGCGCCTTAGCAATTGCTAAACCAACTCCGAGAGGTTATTGACCATGCCGGAGCACGATCAACTCCGACCACGAGGGTCTATTTCCGCGAGCAAACGAAGAACAAGCAAGAAACTAAGATTGCAACTGGATATTGCAAATATAAGATGAAAGCTTTATTGATCAAGGTGGGTTTCGGACGCTTTGTCCGGTCGCGAACACAAACGGCACGCCGTTGCAGCTATGGCTAACTTTTTGATCTAAAACAAAACCCAAAGTCTAAACGGTGCCCTGGGCTGTATATATGGAGGAAGAGGGGAGAATTTCGTGGCTTTGGTGGAGGGGTCCCAAACTAACCCTATCTCTTGTTTCCACATAGACTCTAAAAATAGCCTATACTAATGTATTTCGAAATTACATGGCCTGCCCAATAATAAGGTGACGAAGATCAGAATAGCCTCGACGAAATTTATGAAGTGGCATCTTGTATATTTCGTCCAAGGCTTCATGCGCCATTATGGTGGTTTCAAAGTCCCAAATCATCACTTGTAACTCCATTCTTTCTTTCGATGCCATCATCTCCATGCTTGGTCTTGCTCCAATGTTCATCCTTTCCGCTAGGCCCTTCATTTGTAAGAAAACAAATGTATCCAATTTAAAGATCATATTCTCATGAAATTAGAATCATTACCAAGAAACAAAGTACCGGTAATTTAGTTATAGAGCCTTAATTGGTCCAAGATTAAGAAGGGGGGTGTAACAATGGTATTGATGTCCCATCACTTTGGAAAGGCAATGGAGAAGATGGATGAATTGAGAAGTCAATTGAACCAAGTTGGAGCCAAGTTTGATGAATTACTCAAACGCCCCCACAACCGGGCCCCACCCAGGACAAAAGAGGGCCCGGGCGGTTCCTATTGAGCCGACAAAATTGCATCTGCCATGTTTTGGGCTTCAGCCCCTGTTACTACCTGATTGAGGACTATTAGAGGATGAGGGACTTAGAACCACGGGCACCACCAAAGACCACCCACCAAAAAGGCATTTGTTTATATTCAACAGGCCCGCACCACCACCCCGTATTTAGATCATGACCATTCCCAAACCTAAATTGAATATTCCACCGCTGAGGGTGATATGCCCCTATATATTTACTTGGGAGTTAGAAATAACAACAATTTACATGTTTACTATCCCGAGGAGACGGTTCCGCCGCTTGTGCTTTCCAACTTGGCATGTGTATGGTGGTCAACATTGTAGATTATATCCCTCCTACTTCTGCTTTGAAAACTGCTATTGGCATCGGGTCCACCATATTATCAACGGAATTACTTCAAAAATTGCAGCGCTTTAAGACAAGGGAAAAAATTGAAGAATATTATCGAATTACAAACGCACGATTAGATGGTATTGTTGAGAGAATGAAGCTATGCTTGCACATTTTATGGGTGGATTAAATAGAGAGCTTGACCATTCTAGAATATAAGGAGTATACTAATATCACCGTTATTCCATCTTGCTTGTGGAATGAAGGCATCGAAAGCATTCGCGAACTAACTTTTCCGCAGTCGATTTCATCATGGACACCGTATCCTTACTTCCACTATACCGCACCTCCATCACCTACCTCCAAAGGGATACAAGAAATCACGCAACCACCACTATCCGCCAAGAGCACCTCGCCGGTAGAGCTCTTCTTCGCCCATGGCATCAAAGGGACAAAGTGATATTATTTGTCGTTGTAAGGGAAGAGGTCATTAAGAGAGAATGCAATCTTGTGATGATTGCTACCGAGGATGGTGGGTCCCGCTTAGTGACTAGATGAGGAGACGTTGGCTCTTATTACACGTGAAGAAATGGTGGAGATGATTCTGATCGAGAAATACATTTCCCGTTACAAATGAATGTTTAGTCTTAACGTTTTTTCGCAACACAAAGCAAAATTAGAGGCATAATTTGTTCCATACCAAGGAGTTGTAAGGAACGCTCGCGGCCATCAAGAGAGGGAGCTGCAATAACTTGGCTAGATGGAGATGGTGGAAAGTTTCCCCACAAGACCACATCCAATCCATTAATCCAATGGTTCAACAAAATGAAGGTTAAGGTAACAATATGGTGTGCATTTTATATCTCTACATACGATTATGTTGAGTGATGTGGTACCTATGCAAGCATGTTCCTTATTACTTGGTCAGGCAATTTGATAAAAATTTCAGACACCATGGTAGAAACAACAAATCTTGTTCATGAGGTAAAAATATTTTTTTCCTATGACTTATTCTATTTTGAAAGATGAAAATAGAGCTAATAAAGCAAAACAGAGAAGAATAAGACAAAATCAAATTGTGGCAAAAGAATTTGAGAAGAAATGAACCAATAAAAACCATCTAGTGTTGCTTCAGAATAAAATTGACAAGTGCATGTTTATTTGCCACCAACTGATATTATGAGTAGATTTAAAGTTTTATCTTTTTGGCAAAAAGGATTATTTTCTTGAGGGCGGGCCTTTTGCCTTGCGCTAACATTTTGGAGTTCCGATTTCCACAAGACGGCCAACCGGATTACCGCCATTCGAGGGATTGAGCATCGATTGACTTAATTTGCTTCACGCAAACCCGTATAACGCACAACCGAGGAGAGGGAGATTAGGCCAAGTACAAGAGCTCCGGTTATATACGAATCCTTAGTCCTTGGCTGTTTTATTATTCCGGCCAAAAAGGATGGTACATCATATGTGTTTGATTTAGAGGCATTTAATATTACTATTCATCGCCATCCATTCCTATGCTAGATGATATGCTTGATGAATTGAGTCTCATAATATTTCCAAAGTTGATTTTGAGTGGAACCATCAAATTTGGATGAAATTGGGGGATGAATGGAAAACAGATTTAAAACTAAGTTTGGATTATATGAGGGATAGCCTTTGGGAATAATGCACCTAGTACTTTCAGAGATTAATGAAAAGTTTTACGTGCTTTCATTGACGATTTGTGAGTTTATTGATGACATATTGATTTAAGCGAACTTTGAGGAACATTTAACATTTACGGTTTGTTTTTATTGTTACAGATGCACGCTTGTTTGGTAACCTTGGGAATGCACCTTTGCACGAACGAGGTCTTTTCTTGGTTATGTTTTATCCCGGGAATTAAGTTGATAAAGCCAAGATTGAAGCTATTGAGAGTTCCGAGCCCAAAATCACACGGAGGAGTTTTCGGCCTCCGGATTCTATAGGTTTTGAGAGAATTTGACCATTGTGCCCTCCAATGAGCTTACAAAGAAGGATGTGCCTTTTGTTTTAAAGGGAAAAGCCTTTCACGGTATTGAAAGATAAGTTGACACATGCCCTTTATCCAACTTCCGATTTTAATAAGACTTTGAGCTTGAATGTGATGCTAGTGGAATTGGATTAGAGGGTGTTAACAAGATGGCAAACCTGTTGATACTTTTCTAAAAAAATTGAGGCCTAGTCTAATTTTCTACTTATGATAAAGAATTATATGCTCTTGTTCGACTTTAAAACATGGCAACATTATTTATGGCCCAAGAATTTGTTAACATTCTGATCATGAATCTTTAAACATATTTGTCGCTAAACGAATCAAACATGCTAAATGGGTTGAATTATTGAGACTTTCCTTTATGTCATTAAACACAAGAAGGTAAAAAAAATTTATTGGATGCATTGTCTCGCCCATACTATGCTTTCACAACTTGACTTCAAAATATTTGGTTTGGAGACCATCAAAGATCAATATTGCATGATGTTTTGATGTATTCGAATTGAAAGAAGGAAGAACATGGAACAAGTTTGTCTTAATGATGGATTTGTGTTCCGTTAAAAGTATGCTCCAGCCAGGCT
>JAHHZJ010007063.1:0-12572 GCA_021437245.1 Aegilops speltoides | reverse complement strand
ACCGTAAACGCACTGTGGTTCTTAATCGGGAAATCACCCAGACCCCAAAACATGGAGTAATAGTCCATGAACGGGCCGAATCGCCAAAATCGCCAAAGTGTTGATGACCGACAGTGATGCACCTTGGGGTTCAAGAACTATTGGAATAGCCGACCCCAAACGTGAGTAATAATCCAAGAAAAGGCCACAATCGCCAAAATCTGAAAGTGTTAGTGATCGACACGTAAACGCACCCTGTGGTTCGTTAATCATGGAAATCACCCAGACCCAAAACAAGTGAGTAATAGTCCATGAAACGGGCTAGAATCGCAAAACTACCAAAGGTTGATGACCGACACTGGAGCGCACTCTGGGGTTCAACAACTATGGAAATCGCTTCAGACCCCAAAATAGTGAGTAATAATCAAAGAAATGAGGCAAATCGCCAAAATCGCGAAAAGTGTCAGGACCCACGTAAACGCACTCTGTGGTTAGTTAATCATGGAAATCACCAGACTCCAAAACAAGTGATAATAGTCCATGAACGGGCTAGAATCGCAAAACTGCCGTTGTGATGACCGACACGTGAGCACACCTTGGGGATCAACAACTATGGAAATCGCCGACCCCAAAACAAAGGAGTCATAATTCAAGAAATGCAGAATCATCCAAAATCGCAATATTGATGATCGACACGTAAACGCACTCTCGTGGTTCGTTAATCGGGAAATCACCCGGACCCAAAAAGGAGTAATAATCCAAGAAATGGCGAATCCCAAAAACTTGAAAGGAACGAATGACCCCTGGGTTCCGGGAATAGGAAAAACAAAGAAACCAAACGGGGAATCCCAAAACGCCAAATTTGGCCAACGGGGTTGGGCACAATGGAAACGCCGCCCCAAAAAAAATAAAAAACCAAACGAAAATCAGAAAGGTTAGACGCAAAACCACCCGGGTTCGAACGGGAAAACCCGGGGCCCCAAAAATGAATGCCGAAACCCCAATGAAATCCAAAGGTTTGGCCGAATTGCCCCGGGGTTCAAGAAAGAATAGTTTAGAAAAAGGGATAAAATCCAAAACAGAAATGCCAAAAATTTTGGCCAAACCCCCTGTGGCGTTAATCAGGAAACCCCGGGACCCCAAAACTGGAAACCGAAACCAAACCCAAAAACCATTTAGAGCCGTACCATTTTCCAATATGGAAATCGCCGACCCCAAAACGGGAAAACGGAAATCCCAACCCAAAACAAAGTGTTCATGAACCGTAAACGCACCGGGTTTGAATGAAAACACCCAGCCCCCGGGTAAACCATGAAATCCGACCCCAAAACCCAAGGGAACCAAATGGGCCATTTGGGGCAAAACATGGAAATGTTAGACCCCAAAACGGGTTAATCCAAGTTCCCAAACCCAAAAAGAAAAGCCATAAACGCCCTATGGCAATGGAAATCCCCGGACCCCAAAAAAGGAGTAATATCCAGAATGGGCAATCGCCAAAACCAAAGGTTAGATCAATAAACGCACCTTGGGGTTCAAAATATTGGAATACCGACCCCAAACGGGAGTAATAATCCAAGAAAAACCAATCGCCAAAATCAAAGGGGTGACCGACGAACGCATTCGGGTTCAACATGGAAATCACCCGGACCCCAAAATAGTGAGTAATAGTCCTAAACGGGCGAATCGCCAAACGCTGCTTGATTACCGATCACATAAGCGCACTTGGGGTTCAACAACTATGGAAATCGCCCGACCACAAAACAGTGAGTAATAGTCCATGAAACGGCCGAATCGCCAAAATCGCCGTAGTTGATGATCGACACGAAGCACCCCACAGGTTCTAATCGTGGAAATCCACCGACCCCAAAATAGTGAGTAATAGTCCACGAACGGGCCAGATCGCCAAAACTTCCAAAGTTGTTGACGCATCAACAGAAGCGTTTTGGGGTTCAACAACTATGGAAATCGCCCGACCCCAAATAAAGGAGTAATAGTCCATGAACGGGCGAATCGCCAAAACCGCCAGTTGTTGATTACCGACACGTAACGCACTCTGGTTCGTTAATCGTGGAAATCACCCCGACCCCAAAATAGTGAGTAATAGTTCACTAAACGGCCGAATCGCCAAAATCGCCAAAAGTTGACGATCGACACGTGAGCGCACTTTGGGTTCAATAACCATGGAAATCGCCCGACCACAAAACAGTGAGTAATAGTCCATGAACGGGCCGAATCGCCAAAACCGCCAGTGTTGACGACCGACACGTTAGCGCATTTCCCATGGTTCGTTAATCGGAAATCACTCGACCCCAAAATAGTGAGTAATAGTCCACTGAACGGGCCAACAATCGCCAAACCGCCAGTGTTGATACCGACACGTAAGCGCACCTTGGGGTTCAACAACTATGCGAAATCGCCGGACCCCAAAAAGGAGTAATAGTCCATGAAACGGGCCGAATCGCCAAACTGCAAGTGTTGATTATCGACACGTAAACGCATCTGGATTCGTTAATCGTGGAAATCACCCGGACCCCAAAAGAGTGAGTAATAGTCCACGAAAACGGCCTGAATCGCCAAACCGCCAGTGTTGATGATCGACACGTAAGCACACCTTAGGTTCAACAACTATGGAAATCGCCGTGACCCCAAAACAGTGAGTAATAGTCCATGAACGGGTCTAGAATCGCCAAATCTGCAAGCGTTGATAATCGACACGAACGCACCTGTGGTTCGTTAATCGTGGAAATCACCCGACCCCAAATAGTGAGTAATAGTCCACTAAACGGCCGAATCAACCAAACTCATGTGATGACCGACACGTAAGCGCACATTGGGGTTCAACAACTATGGAAATCGCCCGACCTCAAACAGTGAGTAATAGTCCATGAAACGGGCCGAATCGCCAAAACCGCAAGTGTTGATTACCGACACGAAGCGCACTCCAGTGGTTCGTTAATCGTGGAAATCACCGACCCCAAAATAGTGAGTAATAGTCTCACTAAACGGCCAGATCATTAAAACCGCCAGCAGTTGACGACCGACACGTAAGCGCACCTTGGGGTCAACAACTGCGGAACACCGACCCCAAAACAGTGAGTAATAATCCAAGAAACGGGTCAGAATCGCCAAAACTGCCAGTGTTGATGACCGACACGTAAACGCACCTTGTGGTTCGTTAATCGTCCAAATCACCCGACCCCAAAATAGTGAGTAAAAGTCCATAAACGGGCCAAAATCGCCAAAATTGCAAAGTGTTGATGACCGACACGCAAGCGCATCTGGGGTTCAACAACTATGGAAATCACCCGACCCCAAACAAAGAGTAATAGTCCATTAAACGGGCCAAATCAGCCAAACCGCTGTTGATTACCGACACGTAAACGCACCCCGTGGTTCGTAATCGGAAATCACCCCGACCACAAAATAATGAGTAATAGTCCACGAACGGGCCGATCGCCAAAATCGCCAGCAAGGTTGATGACCGACACGTAGCCACTTTGGGTTCAACAACTATGGAAATCGCCCGACCACAAAACGTGAGTAATAGTCCATGAACGGGCCGTAATCGCCAAAATCGCCGCAGTTGATGATCGACACGAAACGCACCCTATGGTTCGTTAATCGTGGAAATCACTCGACCCCAAAGTAGTGAGTAATAGTCCTTTAAACGGGCCGTAATCGCCAAAACCGCCAAGTGTTGATGACCGACACGAAGCGCACTTGGGGTTCAACAACTATGGAAATCGCCCTGACCCCAAACAAGGAGTAATAGTCCATGAAACGGCGAGATCGCCAAAATCGCCAATGTTGATTATCGACATGTAAACGCACTTCAGGTTCGTTAATCGGGAAATTACTCCGACCCCAAAAGAGTGAGTAATAGTCCACGAACGGGCTCAATCGCCAAAATCGCCAAAGCAAGCGGCATCGACACGTAAGTTACATGCTTGGGTTCAACAACTATGAAATCGCCCGACCCCAAAACAAAGGGAGTAATAGTCCGTGAACGGGCTAGATCGCCAAAACTTGCGTTGTTGATGACCGACATACGAACGCACTTCTGTGGTTCGTTAATCGTGAAATCACCCCGACCCCAAATAGTGAGTAATAGTCCACGAAACGGGCCGAATCAACCAAAACCGCCAAAGTTGATGACCGACACGTAATCGCACCCTGGGGTTCAACAACTATGAAATCGCCCGGACCCAAACACAGAGTAATAGTCCATGAAACGGGCCAGAATCGCCAAAACCGCAAGTGTTGATTACCGACACGGTACGCACTCCGTGATTCGTTAATCGGGAAATCACTTCGACCCCAAAATAGTGAGTAATAGTTCTAAACCGCCGGACTGGCCAATCGCCGTTGTTGACGACCGACACGAAGCGCACCTTTGGCGGTCAACAACTATGGAAATCTCTTCGACCCCAAAACAAGTGAGTAATAATCCAAGAACGGGTCGAATCGCTAAAATCGCCAGCAGTTGATGATCGACACGTAAACGCACCTCTGTGGTTCGTTAATCGGAAATCACCCGGACCCCAAAATAGTGAGTAAAAGTCCACTTAAACGGCCGCAATCCACCAAACTGCCAGCAGTTGATCGACGGACGTGTTATTACTGGGGTTCAACAACTATGGAAATCACCGGACCCCAAACAAGGAGTAATAGTCCATTAAACGGGCCGATGCCAAAATCGCCAAGAAGTTGATTACCGACACGTAAACGCATTCCCGTGGTTCGTTAATCGTGGAAATCACCCGGACCACAAAATAATGAGTAATAGTCCACGAAACGGGCAGAATCGCCAAAATCGCCAAGGTTGATTATCGACACGTAAGCGCACCTTGGGGTTCAACAACTATGGAAATCGCCCCCGGACCACGTAACAGAGAGTAATAGTCCATGAAACGGCCAGACCGCCAAACCGCCAGTGTTGATGATCGACACGGCGCACACTATGGTTCGTTAATCGTGGAAATCACTAGGACCCCAAAATAGTGAGTAATAGTCCACTTAAACGGCCAGATCGCGCAAAAACGCCACAGTTGTTGACGCATGTAAGCGCACCTCGGGGTTCAACAACTATGAAAATCGCCCGACCTCAAACAAAGTGAGTAATAGTCCATGAAACGGGCCGACCCGCCAAAACTGCAAGTGTTGATTACCGACACGCAAGCGCACTCCGTGATTCGTTAATCGTGGAAATCACTTCGGGACCAAAATAGTGAGTAACAGTCCACTTAAACCGCCGAATCGCCAAAACTGCCGTTGTTGATGATCGACACGAAGCGCACCTGGGGTTCAACAACTATGGAAATCTCTTCGACCCCAAACAAAGAGTAATAACCAAGAAACGGTCGAATTGGCTAAATCGCCGTTGTTGATGACCGACACGAACGCACCCTGTGGTTCGCATCGTGGAAATCACTCCGACCCCAAAATAGTGAGTAATAGTCCACTAAACGGGCCGTAATCGCACAAAACCGCCATTGATGACCGAATACACGCAAGCGCATTATTGGGGTTCAACAACTATGGAAATCACCGACCCAAAACAAAGGAGTAATAGTCCATTAAACGGGCCGAAGCCAAAACTCGCCAGTTGTTGATTACCGACACGAACGCACCCCTGTGGTTCGTTAATCGGGAAATCACCCGACCACAAAATAGTGAGTAATAGTCACCTAAACGGGCCAGATCGCCAAAACGCCAGCCGTTGATGACCGACACGTAAGCGCACCTTGGGGTTCAACAACTATGGAAATCGCCCAGACCACAAACAAAGGAGTAATAGTCCATGAACGGGCCGAATCGCCAAACCGCCGTGTTGACGACCGACACGCAGCCGCACTCCCCATGGTTCGTTAATCGTGGAAATCACTCGGGACCCCAAAATAGTGAGTAATAGTCCACGAACGGGCAAGATCGCCAAAACTTCCAGCTGTTGACGACCGACACGGCAGCACCTTGGGGTTCAACAACTATGAAAATCGCCCGGACCCCAAACAAAGGAGTAATAGTCCATGAACGGGCTGTAATCGCCAAAACCGCCGTTGTTGATTACCGACACGCAACGCACTCTGTGGTTCGTTAATCGGAAATCACCCGACCCCAAAATAGTGAGTAATAGTCCACCAACGGGCCGATCGCCAAAATCGCCAGTTGTTGATGATCGGCACGTGAGCGCACCTTTGGGTTCAACAACTATGGAAATCGCCCCCGACCACAAAACGGTGAGTAATAGTCCATGAAACGGGCCAGAATCGCCAAACCGCCAAGAGTTGATGCATCGACATGTAAGCGCATTCCCCATGGTTCGTTAATCGGAAATCACCGGGACCCCAGTAGTGAGTAATAGTCCACGAAACGGGCTGTAATCGCCAAACCGCCAAAGCAGTTGACGATCGACACGTCGCACACTTGTGGTTCAACAACCTATGGAAATCGCCGACCAAACAAAGGAGTAATATTCCATGAACGGGCCAATCGCCAAAATCGCCAAGTGTTGATTACCGACATGTAAACGCATTCAGGGTTCGCATTAATGGAAATTACCCGACCCCAAAAGAGTGAGTAATAGTCCACTAAACGGGCTCAATCGCCAAATCGCCATTTGATGGACATCACACGTAAGCGCATTTTAGGTTCAACAACTATGGAAATCGCCCGGACCCCAAAACAGTGAGTAATAGTCCATGAACGGGCGACTCGCCAAAATCGGCGTTGTTGATAATCGGCTACGTAAACGCATTCGTGGTTCGTTAATCGTGGAAATCACCCGGACCCCCAAATAGTGAGTATAGTCCACGAACGCGGCCGTAATCAACCAAAAATCAAGGTGTTGATGACCGACACGTAATCGCACCTTGGGTTCAACAACTATGTAAATCGCCCGGACCCCAACAAAGGAGTAATAGTCCATGAAACGGGCCGAATCGCCAAAATCGCAAGTGTTGATTACCGACACGTAAGCGCACTCAGGATTCGTAATCGTGGAAATCACCGGACCCCAAAATAGTGAGTAATAGTCTCTAAACCGCCGAATCGGCCAAATCGCCAAAGTTGATGAATCGACACGAAGCGCACTTTGGCGTCAACAACTATGGAAATTCTTCGACCCCAAACAAGGAGTAATAATCCAAGAAACGGGTTTAATCGGCAAAATCGCCAGTGTTGATGACCGACACGCAAACGCACCCTGTGGTTCGTTAATCGTGGAAATCACCCGACCCCAAAATAGTGAGTAAAAGTCCACTAAACGGGCCGAATCGACCAAAACCGCCAGTGTTGATCGATCGACACGTAAGCGCACATTGGGTTCAACAACTATGGAAATCACCCGACCCCAAACAAAGTGAGTAATAGTCCATTAAACGGGCCAGAAGCGCCAAACTGCCAGCAGTTGATTATCGACACGAACGCACCTCAGGTTCGCAATCGTGAAATCACCCCGACCACAAAATAATGAGTAATAGTCCACGAACGGCCGAATCGCCAAAACCGCCAAAGGTTGACGATCGACACGTAAGCGCACCTTGGGGTTCAACAACTATGGAAATCGCTTCCCGGACCACGTATCAAAGAGTAATAGTCCATGAAACGTGCCGTAATCGCCAAAACCGCCAAGTTGATGACGACCGACACGAAGCGCACCTATGGTTCGTTAATCGTGAAATCACCCGACCCCAAAGTAGTGAGTAATAGTCCATTAAACGGGCGTAATCGCCAAACCGCCAGCAGTTGATGACCGACACGTAAGCGCACTTGTGTTCAACAACTATGGAAATCGCCGACCCTCAAACAAAGAGTAATAGTCCATGAAACGGCCGTAATCGCCAAACCGCCAAGTTGATTACGCACACGTAAACGCACCCAGGGTTCGTTAATCGTGGAATCACCCGACCCCAAAAGAGTGAGTAATAGTCCACGAAACGGCTCAATCCGCAAAATCGCCAGTTGTTGATGATCGACACGTAAGCGCATCTTGGGTTCAACAACTATGGAAATCGCCCGACCCCAAAACAGTGAGTAATAGTCCGTGAAACGGGCCAGACTCGCCAAAACCGCAAAGAAGTTGATGATCGACACGCAAACGCACCCTGTGGTTCGTTAATCGTGGAAATCACCCGGACCCCAAATAGTGAGTAATAGTCCACGAACGGGCCGTAATCAACCAAACCGCCAAAGTTGATGACCGACACGTAATCGCACTTGGGGTTCAACAACTATGTAAATCGCCTCCGGACCCCAAACAAGTGAGTAATAGTCCATGAACGGGCCGAATCGCCAAAATCGCAAGTGTTGATTACCGACACGTAAGCGCACTCCAGTGATTCGCTAATCGTGGAAATCACGACCCCAAAATAGTGAGTAATAGTCTCGAAACCGCCAAAATCGCCAAAATCGCCGCTGTTGATGACCGACACGAAGCGCATTCTGGCGGTCAACAACTATGGAAATCTCTTCGACCCCAAAACAAAGTGAGTAATAATCCAAGAAACGGGTCGAATCGCCAAAATCGCAAGTTGTTGATGATCGACACGTAAACGCACCTGTGGTTCGTTAATCGTGGAAATCACCCGACCCCAAAATAGTGAGTAAAAGTCCACTAAACGGGCCGACCAACCAAAATCCGCCAAGTTGAATGATCGGTCACGTAAGCGCACATTGGGGTTCAACAACTATGGAAATCACCCCGGACCCCAAAAATGTGAGTAATAGTCCATTAAACGGGCCAGAATCGCCAAATCGCCAAGCAGTTGATTATCGACACGTAAACGCACCCTGTGGTTCGTAATCGGAAATCACCCGACCACAAAATAGTGAGTAATAGTCCACGAACGGGCGAATCGCCAAAACCGCCATGTTGATGACCGACACGTAAGCGCACCTTGGGCTCAACAACTATGGAAATCGCCCGACCACAAAACGTGAGTAATAGTCCATGAACGGGCCGAATCGCCAAAATCGCCAAGCAGTTGATGATCGACACGAAGCGACACCTTCATGGTTCGTTAATCGGGAAATCACCCGACCCCAAAATAGTGAGTAATAGTCCACTAAACGGGCCAGATCGCCAAAACTGCCAGTTGTTGATGATCGACACAGTAGCGCACCTTTGGGTTCAACAACTATGAAAATCGCCCGACCCCAAAACAGTGAGTAATAGTCCATGAAACGGGCCGAATCGCCAAAACCGCCAAGAGTTGATTATCAATGGCGTAAACGCGACTCAGAAGTTCGTTAATCGTGGGAATCATCCGGGACCCCAAAAGAGTGAGTAATAAACCACGAACGGTTCGAATCGGGCCAAAACCGCTGCCGCAGTTAAGAATCGCAACGTAAGCACCTTGTTCAAGATCAACTATGGAAATCGCTCCGACCCCAAACAAGTGAGTAATAGTCCGTGAACGGCTAGACTCGCCAAAACCTGCGCGTTGATAATCGACACGTAAACGCACTTGGTTCGTTAATCGTGGAAATCACTCGGCCCAAAATAGTGAGTAATAGTCCAATAAACGCCGTAATCAACCAAAATCGCGGCAGTTGACGACCGACACGTATCGCACTTTGGGGTTCAACAACTATGGAAATAGCTCCGGACCAAAAAAGGAGTAATAATCCAAGAACGGGTCGTAATCGCCAAATGCGCAAGTGTTGATGACCGACACGTGAACGCACCTGTGAGTTCGTTAATCATGGAAATCACCCGGACCCCAAAATAGTGAGTAATAGTCCACTTAAACGGGCCAGACTGCATCAAAACCGCCAAGTTGATGACCGACACGTAAGCGCACCTTGGGTTCAACAACTATGGAAATCGCCCCGACCCCAAAATAGTGAATAATAGTCCATGAACGGGCACGTAACCGCACTCCCGTGGTTCGTTAAAAATCCTCCCCGCCATAGGTTACGAGAATAGTCGTAAACGTGCCGAACGACCAAAACGGTTCGTTAACGAAGCGCACCTCACCAACTATGGACCCAAAAAACAAAGGAGTAATAGTCCATGAACGGCGCAGAATCGCAAAACTGCCAAGCTGTTGATGACCGACACGTAAGCGCACTCCCATGGTTCGTTAATCGTGGAAATCACTCCGGGACCCCAAAATAGTGAGTAATAGTCCAAACGGCCAGAATCGCCAAAACCGCCAAAGGTTGACGACCGACACGTAGCGCAATTTCGGGTTCAACAACTATGGAAATCGCCCGACCCCAAACAAGGAGTAATAGTCCATGAACGGCCGAATCGCCAAAATCGCCGAGTGTTGATTACCGACACGTAAACGCACCCTGTGGTTCGTTATCGTGGAAATCATTTCGACCCCAAAATAGTGAGTAATAGTCCACGAAACGGGCCGAATCGCCAAAATCGCCAGTTGATGATCCGACACGTAAAGCACCTTGGGGTTCAACAACTATGGAAATCTTTTGGGACCACAAAACAGTGAGTAATAATCCAAGAAACGGCGCCAGATCGGCAAAACTGCGGTGTTGATGACCGACACGTAACGCACCCCGTGGTTCGTTAATCGTGGAAATCACCCGGACCCCAAAGTAGTGAGTAATAGTCCACGAACGGGCCGAATCGCCAAAACTCGCCAGTTGTTGATGACCCACACGAAGCGCACCTTGGGGTTCAACAACTATGGAAATCGCCCGACCCCAAAAAAGTGAGTAATAGTCCATTAAACGGGCTTAAGCGCCAAAACTGCCAAGTTGTTGATTATCGACACGTAAACGCACCCTGTGTTCGCTAATCGGGAAATCACCCGGACCCCAAAATAGTGAGTAATAGTCCACTTAAACGGGCCGACCGCCAAAACTGCGAAAAGTTGATGACCGACACGTAAGCGCACTTGGGTTCAACAACTATGGAAATCGCCTCGGGACACCAAACAAAGGTAATAGTCCATGAAACGCCGAATCGCCAAAACTACCGTTGTTGACGATCGACACGAAGCGCACTCCCCATGGTTCGTTAATCGGAAATCACCGGGACCCCAAAATAGTGAGTAATAGTCCACGAACGGGCGTAGAGTCGCCAAAACTGCCGCCTGTTGACGACCACACGAAGCGCACCTTGGGGTTCAACAACATGAAATCGCCCGGACCCCAAACAGTGAGTAATAGTCCGTGAACGGGCCGAATCGCCAAAATCGCGAAGTGTTGATTATCGACACGTAGACGCACCCTGTGGTTCGTTAATCGTGGAAATCACCCAGACCCAAAATAGTAAGTAATAGTCCATGAACGGGCCGAATCGCAAAATCGCAAAGCAGTTGATGACCGACACGTAAGCGCATCTTGGGTTCAACAACTATGGAAATCTCTTTGGGACCTCAAAACAAAGTGAGTAATAATCCAAGAACGGGTCGAATCGCAAAACTGCAAGCAGTTGATGATCGACACGTAAACGCACCTGTGGTTCGTTAATCGTGGAAATCACCCGGACCCCAAAATAGTGAGTAATAGTCCATGAACAGCCGAATCACCAAAACCGCCAAGTGTTGATGACCCACATGTAGCGCACTTGGTTCAACAACTATGGAAATCACCCGGACCCCAAACATAGTGAGTAATAGTCCATGAAACGGGCCGTAATCGCCAAACCGCAAGTGTTGATTACCAACACGTAAACGCATCCTGTGGTTAGTTAATCGTGAAATCACCCAGACCCCAAAATAGTGAGTAAAAGTCCACAAACGGGCCAGATCGCCAAACCGCCAAGGGCGACGACCGACACGTAAGCGCACTCTTGGGGTTCAACAACTATGGAAATTGCCCGGACCCCAAAACAAAGCGAGTAATGGTCCATGAACGGGCTGACCGCCAAAACTGCCAAGTGTTGACGACCGACACGAAAGCGTTACTTCGTCCATCGTTAATCGGAAATCACCGGGACCCCAAAGTAGTGAGTAATAGTCCACGAACGGCCGAATCGCCAAAATCGCCAGCAGTTGATTGATCGACACGTAAGCGCATCTTGGGGTTCAACAACTATGGAAATCGCCCGACCCCAACAAAGTGAGTAATAGTCCATGAACGGGCCGTAATCGCCAAAACCGCAAGTTGTTGACATCACACGTAACGCACTCTGTGGTTCGTTAATCGTGGAAATTACTCCGACCCCAAAATAGTGAGTAATAACTCTACGAACGCCGCATCCGTAAAACGCCAAATCAAGTTGACGCATCGACACGTAAGCGCACCTTGTCAACAACTATGGAAATCGCCCGACCCCAAACAATGAGTAATAATCCAAGAAACGGTCGAATTTTAACTAAATCTGGTGAAGCAGTTGATGACTCGACACGTAAACGCACCCTGTGGTTCGTTAATCGTGGAAATCACTCCGGACCCCAAAATAGTGAGTAATAGTCCACTAAACGGGCCAGAATCGCATCAAAACCGCCATTGTTGATTTAATCCATTCACGTAATCGCACATTGGGGTTCAACAACTATGTGAAATACCCGACCTCAAAACGCGAGTAATAGTCCACAAACGGGCC
Source organism: Aegilops speltoides (assembly GCA_021437245.1). Lineage (NCBI taxonomy): Eukaryota > Viridiplantae > Streptophyta > Magnoliopsida > Poales > Poaceae > Aegilops > Aegilops speltoides. The sequence goes on along the minus strand of JAHHZJ010007063.1, from coordinate 76 downwards.
GGAAGCGGCCAAACTCGCCAAGCATGACACCGACACGAACGCATTCCAGGTTCGTTAATCGGAAATCACCCGGACC
>JAHHZJ010007061.1:0-13960 GCA_021437245.1 Aegilops speltoides | reverse complement strand
CTTATTCGTTGCCGCTGTCTTTGTCATTTGCTTGCGTGTTGCAGTTTGCCATGTCATTATATGCATTTCATATCATGTCATCATGTGCATTTCATTTTGCATACATGTTCGCCTCATGCATCCGAGCATTTTCCCTGTCATTCGCTTTTGCAATCCTCGCTCCTATGTCCCTCTGGCCCACCTTCTCCTTTCTCTTGTAGCGGTATTAAACTTTCTGAATGGCCCGAGGTTTGCCAAGAGGCCTTGGTATAGCACCGTAGACCGCCTGTCAAGTTTCGTGCCATTTGGAGTTCGCTTGATACTCCAACAGCTAACCGGTAACCGTAAAGCCCTCTTTTGTTTCCAGCCCAACACCCTTCCAAAGTGGCCCAAACCCATCTAAGTCTCTTCCATGTTCCTCGTCGTCGATCACGATCACAGGGCCGAAAACCGCACCTCATTTGGACTCTCCTAGCTCCCTATGCCTATATAAACGCCTCTCTCCATTTTCTGGATCTAATTCTCCAAACCCTAAAATCCCTCTCCACAAGACCGGACATGTGCACTCACGGACATGTCCGCCTGGCCTCCGTCCAACCAGATCCGCCACGGGCTCGCCACACTCCACCGCGCTGCCATGAGCCCATCGGCCCGCCTGCCCGATCACAGCACACCACCTGGGGCTCTGCTCCACGCTGCGGCAGGTTCTGCCGCCAGATGCCCTGCCTCACAGCTCTGTTGCCGCTGGCTCGGCCCACACCACAGCTGCCTTCAGGCCGCTGGGCACGCCTCCGAGCGCCAGGCCTCGCGCTGCCTCTCGAGGGCTCCACAGACGCCAGACTGCCACGCCCTGCCTCCGCCACGCTCGCCTGCCTCCCTGCTGGCTGAGCGCGAGCGCTGCTCCTGCTGGCCTCCGCTCCGCCTGGCCACTGGCGCCTCGCGCCTCCTCCGACCTCCTTCTCCACGGCTCGCCGAGAGTCACGGAGCTCCTCCGCCAGATTCAGCTGGGTGGATCAGATCCACGTGCCCCGAACCAAACGCCAAGGCTGTCCTGCATCAGCCTGTCTCCGAATCCCTCCGCCCACTTTTCCTGAGGTATAATTTTGCCTAAGTCCCTCAGCTTTTGATATTTTCATGCCATTTTCATTGCATCACATCTCGCATACGTAGTCTGCTTATGCAGATAATATGTCAAATTGTTCGCCTCGACGAGTACATTATTTCATTCCATTGCATCATTTTCATTTGAGTTCATCTTGATGCCCGAAATGCTGTTGGAAGAAGGCTTCGGATCGTTAGTTCCAAAGATCTTATCACCGAGCTCTTTTGTCATTTTTGCCATGATTTATGTGTGCATCCTATGAGTATGAGCTCTACATGAATGTTGAACTTTGCCATGCCATCTTTCCATAGGTGTTCGACTATGTATTTTTGTGAGTTGTTGGAGTCCGTGGTACATTATTTGAAGTACATACGGATCAGATTCCTGGGGACGCCAAGACGACGCCAATTTCATCCGCCAACATTTTGGAGCCGTCAAGTGCATAGTCCAATTGGAGTATGCGCCATACTCTTTAGGTAGTTCGCTTCATTCATTCGCGAGGTCAGCCAAGAGTTGTGACTTTATGGCTCGCGAGGTTTGTAAGTTATGTCGAATGGCAAGAGCTCAATGGCCCATTTTGCAATCCTACCCGCTAAGGCCGTGGTTATTTATAATGTCATTGAGTGGTACTTCAGAGGCCACGTTATCGAACACTCTTGAAAGTAGTGCCGAGCTTCCGGACGCCATGAACACCGTGATATGCTATCTTTTGATAGTGCGGTAACGGATTTGCAGGGGTTAACACAAAGGATACGTAATACATCGGTTTTGAAGAGGGAATTTATGCCCTTCTGCTGCTCGCTCGACGACGAGGACAACGCCACAACTTGATGTGTTGCAGCGATGTATAACAACATCGGTTCGCCTTTGAGTGGCGCAGCCAGACCGGGTTTGTTGCCAATATGGCCTTTATTTCTTCGAGTCCGGCGGTGGCCGCCTCGCCCACTGGTGTTCGGCGCCTTAGGAGGCGATAAAGAGGCAACGCTTTCTCTCCTAAACGGGAGATAAACGGCTTAAGGCTGCCACACATCCCGCTAATTTTGTATTTGCTTGAGGTCCTTTGGGATATCCAATCGCGACAGAGCTCGGATCTTGGCCGGATTTGCTTTATTCCTCTACCGGATACAATGAAGCCCAGCAGCTTTCCTGCTGGTACCAAAACACATTTCTCCGGATTCAGCTTAATGTCATATGCTCCGAGGTTGTCGAATGAGCCTCAAATCGCCTACTAAAGTTTCGACGAGTTTTGTTTTGACGACTACGCCGCTCACGATGCCTCACTGCTTTGCCTATCCGGTAGGCGTGCATGTTTGAATCATGCGCCGATATGTTGCGCCGCATTTTTGAGTCCAAGGGCATCGTGTTGAAGCGTAATGGTCCGTATGGAGGATGAATGCCGCTGGGCTTGGTCCGCTCCGCCATCTTGATTTAATGATAGCCGAGTATGCATCCAAGAAGCACAACGAATCGTGTCTCGCCGTGGCATCGATAATTTGATCGATGCGGGGAGGGGAAAGGATCCTTTGGGCAAGCCTTATTGAGGTCTTTGAAGTCCACGCAGAGGCGCCAGATTTGTCCTTCTTGGTACCATCACCAAATTTGCTAGCCATCCGGATGTTTGATATCTCCGATGAACCGCTTCCAATAACTTGGCTAGCTCTTCTCCCATTGCTTGTCTTTTTCGCTCGGAAAATCGTCAAGAGCCTGTTTGATTGGTTTGAATCCTTTCGTGATGTTTAGGCTGTGTTCGCCAATCATGAGGGATTCCGGCATGTCCGAAGGGTGCCAAAGCGAAGATGTCCCAATTTTCCGGCGAATTCACTGAAGGCGCGCCGACTTCGGGTTCAATCGCTACCGATAGAGGCCGTTTTGTTGGGTCCGTGGTGGACCTGAAATTTAACTATCTCCTCTCGCTGGTTTGAAGGAGGTGGACTTGGATCTTTTATCAAGTATCACGCCGCCCTCGCTTACCGAGAGCGAAGGCTGTAAGTTCCTCCGCCGCTAAGGCTTTGATAGTGCCTCGAGGGCTAGTGCGGCTAACTTATTTTCGCGGATTGCTGTGTCCGGATCACGACGAGAGTGATTATTCGCCGGGCCTGCATTTTGAGCTTCATGTACCCGTAATGAGGTATTGCTTGAAAGATTGTGGATGCCTTCGCCCCTAATATGGCGTGATAGCCGCCATCGAACGGGCTACCGAACGTGACTTCTTCGGATCTGAATTGTCCGGAGAGCCAACACCACATCGAAGTGTGATTTTTCCTGCAGCGCTTCCGCTAGGGATTATTCCTCCAAGGTTGTGCTTTTGCTCAATACGGCTCCACGATTTCCATTTTCCGCAGGGTTTCTCAGAATGAGGTTTAGTCCGCTGCCGGCCCATGAGTACCTTTGTCACGGAAGCCGCCCACTATGGGACTAAGTACCGCAAGGCGGGCTCGTAGTTCGAGATGTGGGCCTGCGCTAGCGCCAAGGTAATAGCTGTGTCGCCCATGGATTTGTTGCTACTTGGTAGACTTTGGCGAAGTTCATGGATTGTTCTTGATATTATTTGATGCGAAAGTCTCAAGACTGCTGACACTGGCTGGTATTGTTGGAGTGGTTTCGCCGTAAGCTCTTCGCCACTTTTGGCCACCGCCGTAATATCCAACATGCTTGAAGGCTATGCTGGGACAACTCCCCAGACAGAAGTTTACAGGTCCATTGAGCCATCCCTCCAAAGACGGTTCCGCTTCCTTGCTGGGTTTTTGCTTTTTGATTTTTGGCGATGGGGCCTTATTGTGAGGCGCCTTTTACCGCTGGACAGGGTTTGATGGATTATTCCAAAATTGATTTTCAGTTTTCCGAAACTTTCCGTCAGACAAGATTCAGATTATGGACGCCAGATCGGTAAAACGCGTAATCTTGCGATTTATCGATGGCGCTCAGATTCCCTTGTCCGCGCAGTTATTGCAGAATATTGAGATTGCGCTCTCCCTCGGCAGTCCTTTATCCTGCCCATAACCGGAGGAATCGCCCAAAGAATGATGTAATGCTTCGAGGGCTCTGCCGAACTAGAGATAAGTCGACACGTCCGGCGGAGGGTGGAACAAAATCCGGATCCCTCGCCCATCTTTGGGCTCAATGGCCGAGGGACTTCCGATTTCGAAGCTTGATCACCGAAACAGCCCAATGAGTCCGGAGCGACGATGATTCTAGGTTCAACGCCGATCGAGTCCGCATCTCGCGAATCCGCGGAGGGTTCGGAGTCCGGACACGATTGTTTTCAACAATGGCAATGAGTTGCCGAAGTTGTTCTTCTACCACTTCGGTGGTGGGTAATCTGGGAGAGTTAATCTCTCGATCGGTTTTAAGCCCAATCTGATTGTAGTCCGCTATGACTTCCTGAGGCGATGCGATCCAAGAGCTCGTAATGCATTTGAGAGCTCGATTGATCTAACTGCTTGGCAGCTTTAGGGCTGACTTGAAGATTGCTTTCGACGACTTGAGAAGCCATTGTCGAAGCGACGACCGGACAAAGCGGTCATAAGGAAACCGCCGAGCGGATTGTCCGACCGGCGCGCGTGCCCTCCGGTGAGGACACCGCCTTTGAAGACGGGTAAAGGCATCCGCTTATCGGCGCATTTACACGTAGGAACTCTCAATGAAAGCACCAATGTCGGTGTCAAACCGCGGATCTCGGTAGGGGGTCCCGAATCTGCGCTAGGCGGATGGTAACAGGAGACGAGGGCACAATGTTTTTACCTAGGTTCAGCCCTCTCGATGGAGGTAATACCTACGCCCCGCTTGATTAATATTGATGATATGGGTAGTACAAGAGTAGATCTACCACGAGATCAATGAGGCTAAACCCTAGAAGCTAGCCTATGGTATGATGGTTGAGATGTAATGTTGTGTCTCACGGATTAAAGCCCTCCGGTTTATATAGACACCGGAGAGGCTAGGGTTACACGTAGTCGGTTACAATGGTAGGAGATCTACATATCCAGATTGCAAGCTTGCCTTCCACGCCAAGTAAAGTACCTTCCGGACACGAGCCGAGTCTTCAATCTTCTATCTTCGTAGTCCGGGAGTCCGACGGATATCGATAGTCCGCTATCCGGACACCCCTAGTCCAGACTTCCTCACCGCCTTTAAAGACGGGATGAGGCATCCTTCCGATAGCGATGACACGAGGAACTCTCAATGAAAGCACCAATGTCGGTGTCAAACCGCGGATCTCGGTAGGGGGTCCCGAACTATGTGTCTAGGCGGATGGTAACAGGAGACAAGGGACACGATGTTTTTACCTGTGTTCGCCCTCTCGATGGAGGTAAAACCCTACTCCCGCTTGATTGATATTGATGATATGGGTAGTACAAGAGTAGATCTACCACGAGATTAGAGAGGCTAAACCCTAGAAGCTAGCCTATGGTATGATTGTTGTTCGCTCCCACGGACTAAAACCCTCCGGCTTATATAAGCATCAAGAGGGTTAGGGTTACACGAGTCGGTTACAATGGTAGGAGATCTACATATCCGTATCGCCAAGCTTGCCTTCCACGCCAAGGAAAGTCCCATCCGGACACGGACTAAGTCTTCAATCTTGTATCTTCATAGTCCAGAGTTCAGCCAAAGGCTGTAGTCCGCCATCCGACACCCCTAATCCGGGATTCTCTACCATGTTGTGAAGAATGGAGCCAAACCGATGCTTAACCCACTTGTGGTTTCGATCCACTTTCTGGTGAAAACTTATAAGAAGTTCACGGTCAATCATCACATGAGGAGCAGTAGCTTGAGGACTTGACTTGGTAGCATTGGCAGCAGAATCATGAGTGGCAGAGTCATCATTGGTGGAGTAAGATGCAGCTTTGCGGAACTGACCATCCAATGGACAAATGCCTTCATCGATAATGGCTGGTGACTTGCCCTTCTCATCAGATGAGGAGATTGTTCGCTTGAGGACTTCAATAGGGGGCAAGTAGCTGAGGTGATTCTGAAAATCAGCCTTGTAGTTGAGTGAAGACCTTGTTCTGAGGAATCTCATGATCCACGACGCGTAAGGCTTTAGCTCAAATGGTGAAAGTGCAACATTCGCCAGAGTCCTCATGAAGAAATCATGATAGTTTATGGGGATGCCATGCATGATGTTGAAAAGCATATTCTTCATCATTCTGATAATTTCTTCATCGGATGAGTCATGGCCTTTGATGGGACTCATGGTCTTCGTCAGAATGCGGTAGATGGTTCATGGCACATAGAGCAATTCCTTCACGAGGAATTTGGTCCTTGGGGCTTGACCCGGCTTCAGCGGTTTCATGAGCACTTGCAGATAGTGAGCAAAGTGAGTTCAGCTCATCATACGCATAACGAGCACCATCGGGTGGAGGACTGATTGGCAAGGCACGAAGCAATTCAGAGGCTGGTGCCTTGTAATGAATGTTTTTAGTCATCCAGTCCAACACCCATGAGTTGACATCAGCAGCATCACCTGTGATATGCAGAGTTGCATAGAACTAAAGAATAAGCTCTTCATTCCAATCAACTATGTCAGAGCAGAAATTGAGCAAGCCTGCATCATGAAGCATGCTGAGGACTTGAGAGAAGCAATGCATGGATTCCATGTCCACATGAGGAATATGCTCGTGATCGAAGACTTTGTCCTTGTTGAAAAGCAGTGAGGAATAGAAGTTGGCCTGGCTGGCAGTCCAGAAACGTTTCCTTCTAGGACGAGCATTGTCATAGGGGTTGAATTCAGTGAAGAACACGTGCTCACCAAAGAAATCATCAGCCTTGAATTTTTGCTTCTTTGAGAAAGGATCCTTTGGCTTGGGCTGAGGAGTGTCAGTCAATTGCATCACCACCTCAGGAATCGCAATCTCAGGTTCCTCAGGCTGAGGAATTTCAGGCTCTTCTGCAGCTTCAGCCTGGGTCTTCAATTCTTCATTGACAATTTCTTTAGCACTAGTGGCTGGAATTTCTTCATGAACACTTGGGGTTGCATGAGGTTCTTCAGATCCCATTTGCACTTCAGTGGCTGCAGGGGACTAAGGAATTGCTTGGAGTGGAGTGAACATTGGAGAGTTGGGGTGCTGACTGTCCCAAAATTCATCATTGAGCACAGGAGTGGTACAGCCAATGTCCACATCCTCATCTTCATTTCTTCAACACCTGCCTCTTCAGCAGTGAACTGAGGCATAGGTGAGGAAATGACTGGAGTTGAAGGGATTTCATCCACTTCAATTTCTTCGTCCAACTGCTCTGTTGAAGCAGCAGAAGGAGTTTCTTCATCGGATTCATTGGGAATTACATAGTCTTCACCAAAAGGAACGAGGTCCTTTGATGGCATGGAGGAGACTGGAATGGCATCAATTGGATTGTCAATTGAACTAGTAAGAGGCTTCATCTTCTTCGGAGCTGAAGAATTTGATGAAGTTGATGCCTTCCTTTTCTTCACACATGCACATTCTGCAGCTTTGGTCTTCTTCACATCTGATTCGATGGAAGGATCGGAGTTGGTGTAGGTGCAGGAGGTGGAGAGGACTTTGTTTATTTTTTCAAAGAATCGATGCAAATGTTCTGACTTGTTCACTTTCTTCAGCGCACCACTAATGGATGCCCGGCAATATCTTCATGGCTGGAATGGAATCATCATCCTCGCACTCTCATTTTCTTCAAGAGTTCGATTGTCATCGCGTGTCGGATAGTTTCAAGAGGGTGAGCAGACAAGCTTCACGAGTAACTTCAATGTGCACAGGAGGAGCAGCACTTGAAGTAAATTTCTTCGTCAGATTGACGAACCGCACCTTGACGCCTTCCAATGAGCATGGTAGCGATCAAATTGATCACCCAGTTGTTGATTTAAACTTGCAAAGCAAGGAGCTGATCGAGTGAGAGTGAGGACATTGTCCTTGAGGTAGCGTTGTTTCTTGTATCGCGCTTTCTTCAAACTTCGCTTGTTCAAATTTCCACTTTTCTTCCTCAATAAAGGCAATGTAACATGACTCGACTGTGAGTAAGGTTCATCTCCCAAAGGCGTGTTAGGGTCCTTGTGCCATAGGTCAATGTAGTCGAGGATCAACTTTGATCGAACATCGCCGCACATTGCTGCTTTTGGCTCTAGCGGCCCCGTGTAGGACCTTGAAGTATGTCTAGAGGGGGGTGATTAGACTACTTGACCAATTAAAAACTTAACCTTTTCCCAATTTTAGAGTTTGGTAGATTTTAGCTACTTTAGGACAAGTCAAGCAATCATCACACTATTCAAGCAAGCATGCAAAGAGTATATAGGCAGGAAATTAAAGCATGCAACTTGCAAGAAAGTAAAGGGAAGGGTTTGGAGGATTCAAACGCAATTGGAGACACGGATGTTTTTGGCGTGGTTCCGATAGGTGGTGCTATCGCACATCCACGCTTGATGGAGACTTCAACCCACAAAGGGTAACGGTATCATGAGTCCACGGAGGGCTCCACCCACAAGGGTCCACGAAGAAGCAACCTTGTCTATCCCACCATGGCCGCCGCCACAAGGACTTGCCTCACTAGTGGGAGATCTTCACGAAGTAGGTGATCTCCTTGCCCTTACAAACTCCTTGGTTCAACTCCACAATCTTATCTGAGGCTCCCAAGTGACACCTAGCCAATCTAGGAGACACCACTTCCAAGAAGTAACAAATGGTGCGTTGATGATGAACTCCTTGCTCTTGTGCTTCAAATGATAGTCTCCCCAACACTCAACTCTCTCTCATAGGTTTTGGATCTGGTGGAAAGAAGATTTGAGTGGAAAGCAACTTGGGGAAGGCTAGAGATCAAGATTCATATGGTAGGAATGGAATATCTTGGCCTCAACACATGAGTAGGTGGTCCTCTCTTAGAAATGGTAAGTTAGAAGTGTAGGTTTGTTCTGATGGCTCTCTCCATGAATGAATAGGAGGTGGAGGGGTATATATAGCCTCCACACAAAATCTAACTGTTACACACAATTTACCAAACTCGTGGACTGATTCAATGCACTGGCCTGGACCGATTTAGTAAACCTAGTGACCATTAGTGATTTTCGTGGACTAATATGCATTCGGTGAGACCGATTCGGTTAGGGTTAGGCATAACGTATCTCGGTAAGACTGACATACAAACTCGGTGAGACCGATTTGGTAATAAGCTTTCCAGAGTTGGTCGTAAACTGTGGGACCAATTTGCTCTTTTCGGGAGACCAAATGTTACAAAAGGAAACAGAGTTTACATTGCAATCTCGTGGGACTGACGCTCACTTCGTTAGACCAAATGTTACAAGGGAAACAAAGAGATTATAATCCCATCTCGGTGAGACCGAGATCCCAATCGATAAGACCGATTTGCTTAGGGTTTGTGGAGGGCTATGACTTTTGGAATCGGTGGCGCCGATAGGAAGAATCAGGACCGATTTTGGCTTTGGGTTGAAGTCATTTGTGGATGTGAGTAAGTAGCGAGGGTTTTGGAGCATATCACTAGCACATGAAGCAAGAGGCTCATTACAACACCTCATCCCTCCTTGATAGTTTTGGCTTTTCCTATAGACTCAATGTGATCTTGGATCACTAAAATATAAAATGAAGAGTCTTGAGCTTTTGAGCTTGAGCCAATCCTTTGTCCTTAGTATTTTGAGGGATCCACTTTCATCATCCATGCCACGCCATTCATTGAGCTTTCCTGAAATAATAGTCTTGAATAGCATTAGCTCAATGAGCTATATGTTGTTATGAATTACCAAACCACCGGGATAGTTGCACTTTCACCCTGCTTGCCTATCTCGATGATTTCGCAAGTTCTTCATCATCAGCCTCATCATCATCGAGGGAACTTGGAAGGCGACCGCTTATGAGGACTTGGTCGAATGCCTCGCCCAAAGAAGGGCCTTTTTCTTCAAGAGAGAGGGACCAGCTGAGGAATTTCGAGCAGCTGAGGAGCTTGCAGATGCTCCTGAGGCAATTGAGAAGCCTTGAGTCTTTTGGCACGAGGCAAGATGCACAGGTGCCGAGGATTTGGTCGGAGCAGCTGAAGACTTTGACGGAGGAGATAAGGACTTTGAAGGAGCAGTATGAGGAATTTGCCGTGAGGGCCTTGAAGAATCTGGCCTTGAGAGCATAGCAGAGGAGCTTGGTCGTGAGGGCATTGAAGGTGAAGCACTGGACTTATGCGCAGGCTTCTTATGCATTGCCTTCTTTGGCTGACTAGCAGAGGCCTCAGCAGAGGCAGCAGCAGCAGCAGAGTCTGTGTTGAATTTCTTCACTGCTTCCTTTGCTTGCTTGGCCAATTTGGCCTGACGCTTTGCCCATTCATCGGCATAGTCCTCACCGCACTTGAGGCTGGTGGGATCTGCCAATTGGCCTAGTGCGAATGGAGGTCTTGAGCATGGAGGGTTGAGCGTGAATTTCTCCATATACTTGGGAGTAACATACTTGTACTCCCTCCATTCTCGTGCTCCATCTAGGATGGCAATGGGTACCCATTACCCTGCATCTGTGGGTAAAAACTCTATTAGGGTAAGGGTATGGGATAAAAAAATATCAATGGTTATATAAATAGAAAAATATTGTACCCGTCGGGTCGAGTGGGTACGGATATGGGATAGCATAACCTCTACCCATGTACCCATATACCCACATAAAATCAATTAAGTGGCCCTTCACTATTCATTTATCTATCCCACAAAATCAGTCTATGTAATCCACGAGATACACTTAGCCCACGATTAGCACGTACATTATGGAACCACGTATGAATCTGTAATTAACGGATTAGGCTTAGGTGAATAATGAATACGATGATCACGCCCCATATTTAGAGAGACGGAAATGATATCCTCGCTTATCTCCTCATGACCTCATCTCATCTTGTCTCCTAGCCTCCTGCATCGCTAGTAGTTGCCGCCAGCCGCTCAGATCTATGGAACTTTGGCATGAGGACCATAGCTGCCGCGAGGATGGCAACCGGAGAAGGAGATGTAGCTCACGCCACGAGGACTCGAGTCGACGGTGGCGATCGCCATGACCAGAGCATGGGCATGGCACGGTTACCCGGATCTCAAGCCTAACCTCGCTGCTGGATGGTGCCATCCGCCTCCGTCCGCTAGGAAAGGGCCAAGCCCTAGCCAACGCAAGGACCTTCCTCCGCCTTGGTGTCCAAGGCGCTGCACCGCGCAACACGCCAACCCGCCGCCTCGCCTAGCCCGCTTAGTCGACCATCTACCGCCACCAAGGTAAGAACATGATCAATGCCATTTTGGCTTGGTGAGTTTCAATTTTGTGTATGATTTTATGAATATGAGCATTGATCTTGTAATTATTTTTGAATATCGATGATGTGACGATATGATTTTTTGTGCATATATAAATTAATAAGTATTGATTTTCTGCCTACACATGATATATATAGCTGCCATGTTGAAAATGATTTTTATATAAGAGAAAAATGTATTCATATCGAGATGAGATCAGCGAGCAAATTATGCACTACTACATCACTCATTGTGTGATTTTTGAGCATTGTAATAGCAGAGATGTAATCGATAGGGCAAAAGATTTTAGATCTATTTATGTGAGATGGTAGTGAATGCCTCTACTTTTGTGCAAGTTCATTTTGTAAGCATCAACCTCCTGTGGGTAAAAAATGCGAGACATTCTAACTTGTTTCGCATCATTTATAATCAGCAAAATACAAGAAGATTCGCACTCAATTTAAGAACAGCTTGTACATATGCACGCTTTTGGTCGTAAAAATATATATGGGGAAATTTGTCTCGCGGTACCCAATTACCCTATCGGGTGATGGGTATGGAAAAACTATACCCGCTGACGGGTATGGGTATGGGTGATGGGTAAGTTCAAAGAGGATGGGTAAGGGTATGGGGTAACTCCACGCATTCTCAAACCAGGGTGCCATCCCTAGCCCATCTCCTCTCTATCCTTTATATGCGCACCTTGCGCTGATTCTTGTCCTCCTTGCCAAACTTGGCTTCATTAGGAATGCAGTATCCAGCATAAATGTCCTCAGGAATTTCAAATGCAGTATTGACCTCAGGCCTATTTCCTCCCTTCTGTGGCTTCTTGTCAGCCATTTTCTTCAGCTGAGGAATATGAACAACTGAAGTTTCTGAAGAGGTGTGCAACTTTTCTTCGAGGAACGCTGCAAATGAGTTAAGTTGATGAGAACCTAGTGATTCAAGAGCGACATTTGTACCGTGAATGAGTATAGTTGCGAGGAATTTGGAGAGGTCATATGCTTCTCGTAAGATTTTTCAAAAAGAATAGGTTTTGAGGAATTTGACCAGATGAGTCTTGAGGAATTTCACTAAGCGTTCTTTGTCTTAGGTTCCAGAGTTGTATAGATTGAAAATCCACACAATTGGGGAATCTTGAAGAAAATCATTGCTTAGAGAAATGAATCAAGAGCAGTATGACATGTGAGATGTTCATGTGTGTGAAGATTTTAAGAATAAACACTTTTGAAGATTTTCAAGAAAACTTGAGAATCAAAGTGGGCAGTAAAAGTAACTTTTAATTACCCGAAGTGAAGAACGCGACGAACTGGAAAGAGTAGATGTGAAGTTCGTTGGGTCAAATCTTCCACGCCCTAACTCGGCAGAGGAAGACAGCCACGGCGACGGCGGAGTGATGAAATCCGCAACCCGCGCGAGTACGACGGCGACGAGATCGAGGCAGTGAAGCTCTTCCTCACCGGTGACGATGAAGTAGCGGCGGCGCTAGGTTTTCGAGAAGCTCGAGCGGGAGAGAGCGCGAGCGAGCTGAAAGTGAAGTGAGGAAGAGACAGGGTATTTATAGAGGGAGGAAAAACTGTTCACCCGAGGAAATTGGATGAACGTGCCTCGCCCTTCTCATTCACAGGACATGTGTCACCCACTTACTCGAGAGGTGACAATCGTAGGATCGTGGGTGAATAGATAAGTATTGTCATGAGAAGTAGAACGGTTTGAGCGGCAAAGCCTAAAATTTAGATAAGATAGTTTTTTTATAAATTCCGTTTGCAATTTCTTCAGCTGTCAAGGACACAGTGAAGATTTTGAACGAGTTTCAATTAGAACGCACATGAAAGATTTGTGAATAGACTGGGTTGAGTTTAGCATAGAAGGGAAGGGTCCGATCACATTCACTTAGCAGAAGAAAAACAACTTGAAGAATTAGCAATAAGTGAATGTTGTAGAGGACATAAAACTCACATATATATATATATATATATTCAAATGAAGAACAACACCGAAGGAGTGAAGAGAATGCAAGTTGAAGAATTTGAAATATCGAGGAATTTCAAAAACGAAGAAAAACTCAAATTGAAGATTTTCAACTTTGGATGGTGGCGAACTCCATCAGATAAGAAAGATGATTTCAGATACCGCAGACAATTGTCATAGGGCTCGAGAATCAATTTCTTCATTAGTTTCTTCAGCTTAGAGGGTTAGTCTTCATTGATTGAAGAAAACGTTACTGCGTAAGTATGCGATCTAAGTCATCAAGTCAGATAAGTGTTAGAATGTGTGTCCATTTCGAGAACATTTGAAGATTCTAGGATATTTAGCTCACACCACAACTTGCTAAATCTTTTCTCATCCAAGGGCTTAGTGAAGATATCGCCATTGATCTTCAAGGTCGACGGGTTGATGGAGATGTCGCCTTCAACACATGATCACGAAGAAAATGATGATGAATCTGGATGTGCTTGGTCTTCGAAAGTGCCGAATCGGGTTATGAGCAATCTTGATGGCACTCTCATTATCACAAGAGAGAGGCACATTCTTCACGCTGACGCCATAGTCCTTGAGTGTTTGCTTCATCCATAGTAGTTGAGCACAAGACGATCCAAAGAAGAATGTACTCAACTTCGCAGTGGAGAGTGATACGCAGCTGCTTT
>JAHHZJ010007058.1:0-13932 GCA_021437245.1 Aegilops speltoides | reverse complement strand
GTAGAAGCAGTAGGTTGAAGTCCTCCAAGTAGCATCTCCAAGTAGCATCGATAGCATAATCCTACCCGCGATCCTCTCGCCGCCTCCTAAAGAGCGATCACCGGTTGTATCTCGCACTTGGAAGGGTGTGTTTTATTAAGTATCCAGTCTAGTTGTCATAAGGTCAAGGTACAACTCCGGTCGCCCTTTACCGAGGGACACGGCTATTCAATAGATTAATTTCACCGCAGGGTGCACCACATAACCCAACACGCTTGATCCCATTTGGCCGACACACTTTCTCGGTCATGCCCGCCTCGAAGATCAACACGCCGCAGCCCCACCTAGGCACAACAGAGGTCAAGACGCCGGTTCAAACCTGCGCCGAGGGTCCGGGCCCATCGCCGAAAGCACACCGCACGCTATGACGCTGCCGAAGCGTAACTAGCCCCTAATACAAGTGCAAGCTTACGCTCCAATCCGCGACGCCGCCAGCTTGTCGACGCCAAGAAGGTTTTGGCTGATACCACGACGCCGATACCCATAACTACTCCCACGAGATGGTTAGTGCAGATAGACCAAATGGCCGACTCAGATCAAATACCAAGATCTCGTAAGCGTGTTATTATGAAGCAACCGCGACGCCGATCGTGGCCAGCCCACCTCTCGCCTAGGTGGCCTCAACCTGCCCTGCGCCTCCGCGTCGGGAATCCTGCCCGCCGGGACACCTATGGGGCCGGGCCCCTTCGTCTCGAAAGCGGCACGAGGGCGGAGGGAGCACAGAGAGCAGATCGAGGCGAGCATGCGGCGGATTTTACCCACTGAGCTCTCCGAGAGATAAAACTCCCATCGCTGCTTTGTGTTGTATTTGATCTTGCACGAGTGCCAACAGATGGTGGTGTCGTGTGTCGACGGACCAACCCTTCTACGCGCATGGGCCCCCTTTATAGTCGAAGGGGCGCCAACAGTGGCAGCGAGGAGAAAGGGGTAAAATGTAAAAGAGGTGGTAGTTGGAACAAAGGGAACAAGGAAGCTACAAGCATGAACAAAGGGTCTCTACCTACTTTGACAAGGGGGGACAAGGGATGACGTTCGCCGCCGACCCCAAAAGCTCCCCGCCTTTGCCTCCGCTCGCCACGGCGATGGATCCACCACCTGAAGTGCCACCGTGTCCCCAGTCGCACACCATCCGCCACGCGCCCTCGAAAGGCCCTGTGCACGCTGCAGGCCGATGAGCTGAGCGCAGTCACAGCAGAATTCCCCGCAAGCACCTTGCCGGGTCTTGACCTTGTCGGCCCGGAGCTTGTCGGGCTCAGAACTTGTCGCTCTCGGCTCGCCGGACGCATATAGCGCCAGCGATCTTCTATGATGTAATCTTTGTCTTCCGCAGCTCTCTCGCCGGGCCTTGCATGGGTGATGTAACCTGAGCCCGAACGGTCGGCAAGCTCCGCTGCGGGTCTCGATCTTCCGCCTTGTATACTTTGTCTTTGAATGGCTTGATATGGAGCAGAAAGTCTTCGGCGAAGCACGCGGTAAACCTTGCCGCTGGGAGTTGCAACGCCTGCATAAGTTGGGGTACCGAGGTACCCCTACCTTAGTACACCGACAGAGCCTCGGCTCGGGCACACACGGTGCCGAGCGCTGTGGGCCAGGCCCAAAACAGGCACGGGCACACGCGCCCATGGCGGGCGAATCCACTTCAAGATTCGCCGATCCCCCACGAACGGCACGCTGCCGATTGCAAGGCGCTGGGATGGGACGTGCCCACGTTTAATGGAAGAGCGGAACGCCCCACTTCCCCATAAAACAGAGGAAGCAGGGCGTTCCTCCTTCGCTTCATTGCATCTTCTTCCTCCTCCAGATCCCCTTTGCGCCCGCCCGAGATCTCCTCCGCCTGCTCGCTTGGGCGCCCGACTCTTCGCCTCCTTCCTCCGCCCGCCATGGCCTCAAGACCGGAAGGGAAAGCGGAGAAGACCAAGAAGGAGAAATCTGAGCAGCGGCGGCTTGCCCCGCTCGCGGAAGCGAATGTCGCCTTTCCCGCCTGCTCGGCGTAAGGGAACTCCGAACAAGTATTACCTGCTCGGGCCAAGAAGACCAATGCGCATCCTCGACCAGAGCTCATCCGCCGCCACTAAGGACAACTACCCCGGCGGTACTACTTTTCGCAGCCTTCTTCCACCGCGGTCTTTGCCCTCCTTTTCTCGATTTCTTCCGTGACATTATGAACACATACGGCTTCCACCTTCTTGACTTCACCCCCAACGCCATCCTCATAATGGCGGTTTTCGCACACATGTGCGAAACTTCATTGGGATACACCCAAACGTAGCGCTGTTTAGGCACTTCTTCACCCTAGAGCAGAGGCCGCAACCCTCTCCGGAGGAATTTCTTGGGTTTTTCGCCCGCACAAGAAGCGCCTTACTTGCCGGGAGCTCCGCGCAAGTGGGAAGAGTGGCGCAGACCGGTGCTGGGTCGCGAAGACGAGCCGCAGCATTCATCGCACGCCGCACAACTCCTATCGGGCGCGCCAGATCGAGCGATCTGATCCGGACGACGCTAAGCTCAACGCCGCCTCGTCCGGATTCTTCGCTTCGAGCAGCAAAGCTGTCCGCTGGTAAGTAGGCGCAGATTTCTCCGCCAGACGCTCTCCAAGACAGGAAAAGGCCGGCCTCGGGAGTATGGCGGCGTAGGGATATAATGAGGCTGCGCTTCGGCTGAACTTCAACTTCACGACGCCGAGTTGAGAGGGATGGTCCGGGAACTTTAAATATGACTCGCCCATCCAGAGTGGTTCAGACCTCCCCGAGTGGTGCCCTCCGCAGCACAGCTCGATCGCTTTCTCGCCATGATGCCCAAGGCGTATCTACACGCGTGAGCGCACATGGATTCCGCTTAAGCTAATAGACGCCTCGCCTTCTTCGGCAACCTTGAGGAGGTGGCGAAGAACAAGGACGAGACCCGGGCACGGACACCACGGACCAGGAGATAGCGATAGCTTCGGGCTGAAGAGGCCGCTGCAGCCGCTGGGCAGGAGAGTTCGGCCACACGCCAGGAGGCAGAGGCTGCGGAAGCGCCCCGCTGCCGGAGGAGGCGGAGATCTGCAGATTGTTGCACTTCTCCCGACGCCGCCGGGTCCCCCTCCGAGGCACTCGATCCCCCGCATCGCTACCGAGGCCGCTGCAAGGGGTATGCCGAGGGAGCGGAGGCGCCGCAGGAAGCGACGCGCCGAGGGAGCGGAGACGCCAGGAAAGGGGTCAGCGCAGGCGCCGGCCCGGCGAGCCAGCCGGGCGAGGAGGAGGAGGAGGAGGACGCCGAGGCCGCCAAGACGCCGCTGGTCCACGGATCTCACGCCGACACCTCTCCTCGCCGTCGGAGACTCCTCTCGCCGTGCAAGCCTTGTATGCTTCTCCATCAAGCGCCAAGGCGGCGGCGAAGCGAGGGCGAGGCCTCCCTAACAACAACCAGCGCAAACTTCCGGGAAACCAAGTTGTGCGAGGACCGCCAAGCCCGAGGGAATTCGCCGCCTCGCGCCGACGCCGCCTGTGGAGTATGACTTCTCCCTTTGAGCGAAGACGACGAGGAGGAACAGGAGGAGTATCCCAGATCTTCATCTTCTCAAATTTCGCGATCATTGTTGATGCCAATCTTGTTTCTTATGTTGATTTCAGACCTGCCTGGGCAGGCTGGCGAAGAAGGCCAAGGTGCCCATGGTCAAGTCGCGATTTACTCGCCACAAGCGACCGGGACGGCCGGAGCTAAGCTTGCCGGATCCGACTGCCCGAGGAGCAGCTCTCAGGCAGCCCCCAACAGAAGTCCGGTTCTCGACTTTCGTCACGGGCGGTTTGAAGATCTTGGTTTTGTTCTAATGCTTTGATGTTTTTGTCTTGACTCGGCAGAAGTGGAGCCACTTGCGGTGAGCGCCCTGAGGTCGCCCCCGAGGAGCCGCCGCAGCCCTCGCCTGGCCCCGCCAAGGTCAAACTCTCCGGCAAGGGAGGGCGCCCGCCAAGGGCGGGTATTCCGCCAAGGGCGAGTACCCCGCCAAGGGTGAGCAGCCCGGCGAGGGCGCCACTCCGCCAAGCGGAGCCTCGCGAGGGAGCTCCGCCACAACACGTCCGCCAAGGTAGGTTCTGCAACTTTGTCTTCTTGGCGTTGTCTTTTGGATATTTGCTTGAACTTTTGCTTTTTCTTCTTCTTTCTAGACTCTCCCCGAGCAAATGGAGACGGAATTTTTCATTGTCGAGGAGGAGGAGGGCGCTGATGGCGGCGGCGACGCCTGCCGAGGACACGGCGAAGCCGCGGGCCATAAGCGCCACAGACCGCCTCCCGGCCAGGGCGCAGCTGGCCGGGAGGAGGAGGGCGATCACATCACGACTCGAGGCGGCGGAGCATCAAGCGCTGCGCCGTCCGACTCCCTCCGGCCGAGAGAGGAGCAGTCCGGCTACTACTTGAAAGCCCCCAACGCGCCTTTCATCCAAAGCAGGCCTTGATGGGGAGGTCTCGCCCATGGGCTTGAAGATCGCCGAGGGGGCTCCGCGGGAGCGACGGGCCCGAGGAGGAGAAGCTGCCACCAGCCTCGGCCCTTACCGGGCCAGTGTGCGGCTCGCTTCCGGGAGGCCCTTGCCGCCGCCGCCGAGGAGAGAGCTGGCGGAGCTCGGGCCGCCAACCAGGCTGCCTCCGCGAGGTGGCGGAGAAGCGTGAGCGACTCACGGGAGTATGAAGAGTGGTTGCCGGAGAAGGCCGAGGCCAAGAGCAATGTCGGCCGGGTGGAGCTGTCCCGCGAGAAGGAGAATGCCCAGCCGAAGGTCAACCTCGACTCCCACGAGGAAGACCTTGCCGCGGGAACAGGCCCTTGGCGGGAACCAAGGAGGCGAAGCCGCCAAGAGCCGCTGGAGACCGCTAAAGAGCTTGCCGCCAAGGTCGCGTAGCTGGAGGAGTTGCTGAAGGCGAAGCGAGGAGAAGGTCGCCACAGCCAACACGGAGCGCGAGAAAGATGCCTACACCAACTCGAACCCAGCGGTTCTTCCAAGAAGGGCGACGAGTTGAAGGCCGCCAAGGACTCCATCGAGGATCTTGGGCTGCAAGTCTCGCTTGAGGGACTTCCGCCGACGCTCGGGATCGGGAGACCAAGTTGAAGGAGGAGTCTACGAGGAACGAAGCTTTGATGGACAGCGCCAACAAAGCAGCCGAGCAATTCTAATCAGATCACGAAGTTATGGACCGAGGACTTGGTGTCTTGTGCGTCCGACATCGACTCAGAGCCGGGCGCTCAAGCCGAGCATCTCTACTCCCTCGGATCCAAATTCGGCCACAGCCAAGCTCAGCCTTCTTCTTCGGGGATCGCGCCGCCCTGCAAATCATGAAGAAGATCCTCGCAGCTCGCCGAGGAGACTCCGCTGGTGCACGGGAACCATGGAGCGCGTGCCGACGAAGATCAGATACCGCAATCCCTGCATAACCTCACCAACGCTCTTCGCAGCTTGCCGGCCGACGCGAACATGGAGGCTCAAGGAGCAGGTCGCCCACATCATTGCTAAGGTGAACAAGATCCCTGGTGGAGGGCGACACAGACTAGGCCTCCTTTCTTTATCCCTTGTTGTCTGATAGGGTGTTATGAGCTTATTAGCCATCGCGACAAGTTATTCCTTGTAAGATATTATCTTTATTTTGATCAATAGATGCAGTGTTATCTCCCTTGTTCTCGATCCTTAACTCTAGATGTTTCAACCCCACGCTTCTAGGGAACTTGCCGCAGGGGTCCTTGCCGCGAAGCGCCGAGTGTCAACTCAAGCAGCCGGCTGTGATGGTCTTTACTGCAGCACCTGTCGCTGGTAGTCGCAACGACTTAGCTTGCTGAGCGGACTTGCAAACGAAACAAGGGTGCGACACGTCGCAGCTCACTTAAATCGCTGAGCGTGCTCGAAACAAGATAAGGGTGCGCTATCCACGGTAGGTTCCTCCGAGCACAGGTTTTCCATACAAAGTGTGGTTGTTCAAGGAAGGCAACTAAAATTTAAAATTTTGAACGCTCAAATTCAAATTTAGCTGTGATCTGTGCGCCTCCGCAAGCTTCTTTCTTGAACAGCACTTGGTTCATCCTCCATTTCCTTCCCCAACTTGTGCG
Organism: Aegilops speltoides; assembly: GCA_021437245.1. NCBI lineage: Eukaryota > Viridiplantae > Streptophyta > Magnoliopsida > Poales > Poaceae > Aegilops > Aegilops speltoides. The sequence continues at coordinate 7,832 of JAHHZJ010007058.1, read as the reverse complement.
CCGAGGAACGCCCTTTCCGCTTAAAAAGTAAGGACAAGAAAAGAGGGAAATGAGCATATGGCCTTTTCTTCGCGCATATTGCTTACCGGATGTGCGTATCGCACAAGAGATGCCAAATAACACATGCAAATAGCAAAGAAAAGCACGGAAAAGGCAAATAGCGAAAACACGGTAAACTTTATCGCTGCATCGGGTCTCCATACCCAGCTTTGTACAAAGGGTTACATGCAACAACGCAAAGTTCGACATAAAAGGTGGTTGCCGAACGGATCACGGCAACCGCTACTTTATGGGTGAAATTTGCGAAGATGCTCTATGTTCCGTGAGTTGCTCACCGTAGGTTTTCTCGGTCTCGGAGGGCGGACAGCACTGGCTCGTGGACTTGTTTCACCGATAAGGGCCTTCCTACTGCAAGCGCTAACTTGTTGGAATTCTTGGCGGATCGAACACGCCAAGAACAAGGTCGCTTTTCCTCGAGACTCTGGCTTTGACTCCTGCGGGTTATAGTAGCGCGCAAGGCTTGCCGGTATCGCAGCAGCTCAGACAGCAGCTCGAGACGCCCTCCTCGAGGAGCAACGCTGGCCATCTTGCCGCAGCTGTTTCTTGCTCGAGCTCATCATAAGCGCAGCACTCAAGGAGATCCGTGATAGGAGTTCCGTGGGGAGAACTGCTTCGCCCATAGACTAGAGCAAAGGTGTCTGTCCGGCGGTTCGATTGGTGTCGCTCGATTGACCAAAGAGCACGCCGCAGCCTCCTTCTATCCAATTTCTTCCGCGACTTATGCAGCTCTGTCCGAAAGTTCTTGTCTTGAGTCCGCTAAAGCATTTCAGCATTGGCCCTTCTCTGCTTGACCGCTGTTCTTGGGTGAGCAACGTAAGCTTAAATGAGACTTTGGCGCCAAGGTCTGGACGATTGCATGAAGGTGCGATTAGTGAATTGTGTACCGCTGTCGTGATAATCTCGTTAGGGATCTCAAACGGCACACACCCGACCAAGAACTCGACCGCTGATCGTGTTGTCACCTTCTCATCGGCTCCACTTCTCGCCACTTTGTGAACTTGTCGATTGCCACGTATAAGTACTCAAAGCCCCGATAAAGACGGGGAAGGGGCCGAGGATATCGAGCCCCTGCATCAGAGAAGGGCCAGGATAAAGGGATTGTTTGAGAGCTTGAGCTGGCCGATGAATCATGCTTGCATGGAATCGCACGCTTCACACTTGGTTACTAGTGCAGCTTGCATCTTGAGGGCTTTCTGCCAAAAGAACCCTTGCCGGAAAGCTTTTCTAAAGAGCGCTTCTTGCGCCAATGTGGTGGGCCACATATGCCTCCATGTATTTCTCGCCAACAGCTTTCGCCCATCTTCCTCGGAGATGCATCTTCACCGACAATTATTGAGTTCTTCTTCAGACATGTTTCGTTATCCACTTAACTGGTACATACTTGACTCCGTCTCGGTTATCTTCTCATCTCTTCCGGTCGCTGGAAGTTCTCCCGCTTTAAAAAAACGGACGATTCTGTTGCTACCATGCTGGAGCCTCGGGCTCAACGGCAAGGACTAAAGGCATGAAAGCCGCCGCAGAACCTCGCCTTCTACGGTAAGAACTCCTCGGCTCGCTGGAGCTGAAGGTCTCTCGCAAGCTCGCCGCTGGGCGAGGCTTGTCGGGAACACTTGCTTAACCGCAGCAGATCCGAGGATCTCGCAGGAGCAAACTGTTCCTCAGCTGCTCCGGGTCGCTGATCTTTTGGGACCTTTGCGGCGGTCTCGGGGAGATCCACCAGCAAGTAGTCGCCGGAGACCAACTTCTTTTTCTTGACTGCCCAATTGATGGTGTAACGGATGGTTGAGTCACTTGAGCAAGAAGGTCCCCGGTTCCACCTGTAACTCCTCATCGCAGCACACTTTGAAAGGCCATTCGCGATTTCATTATGAGCTCTCGGACGTGCTCCATCTGCAAACCTTCAAAGTGCGCCTCAAGCCTCCTCACTCCATTGACATAAGCTTTCCATCAAAGGGCTCTGATAGCTCTTGTTAACTTGCCGACCAATTAACCGAGAATCTCCTCGCACAATCAGCTTCTTGATCCCAAGTTCGGCCAGAATCTCGAGGCCGGGCGAGCAAACCTTCATATTCAAGCAAAGGTTGTTTGTCGCTGCCCTTTGGGAAGTGCATCCGATAACATACTTGAGGTGCTCTCCGCATGCGCTGATGAGTAGCACGCCAAGCACCGGGCGCCTGGAGCGAGAAGGCACCATCAAAGTACATTACCCATTCACTTGTCGCTCTTGTAATGGGTGCACTTGTTTCTTGGACTTCTCTCTCCATGCTGGTGTTAGTCCATTCTCGCTATGAATTCTGCCAAAGTCTCGCTCTGTATGGTTGAAGCACTTTCAAACTTGAGTCCAAAGCTCGACAACTCCAGTGGCCCACTCAACGATCCCGCCGCTGTTTCGGGTTGTGCAATATCCTCTTCGGGCCGAAAGCGAAAGTGACCACTGTTATCTCGTGCTCGGAAGTAATGGCGCAGCTTTCTCGAGGCCATGAGGAGGCCGAAAGCAATCTTTGCACACCGTAGTATCTTTTGATCTAGCCTCGGAGAAGGGAGCTTACTAAATATATCTGGCGCTGCACCATCTTCTTTCCGTGACTTCATCCTGTTCCTCGCACGTAGTTGTCCTTGTCGGGCCAGTAGCTTGCTCGGGCAGCCCCCTGCTTGTCGCTGGACTCGGCTTGCCGGGGTAACTTCGCCGACTCTCCGCGCTATTAACGCAGCACTAACCATTCGGTTGGTTGCTGCTTAGGTACAGCAGCAACTTCTCCCTGTGGGTCTAGGTGCGCATAAGTATTGGGGTGGAGGACAGGTATCGCTTCAAATCTTGCAGCGCTGCCTCCGCTCTGAGTCCACTTATGGGACCCGCTTCTTCAAGATTTTGAAGAAAGGTAGGGCGCCGCTCGCAGATTTTTGAAATGAACCTACCGAGGGCAGCCACACAACCCGCAAGCCTTCTCGACATCCTTGACTCGCCTCGGGCTTCGACCTGCTCAATGGTTTTAATCTTGCTCTTGGTTGGCTTCAATCCTCTCTCAGGATTATAAAGAACCCGAGAAGCTTGCCGGAGGGAACTCCAAAGACGACTTCTCGGGTTCAACTTAAGTCAGATCATGCGTGAGGTTCCGAATGTCTCTTCCAAATCTTGAATCAACAGATGCGCTGTTTTGCTCTTCACCACGATATCATCCATGTAAGCTTCTACATTTCGTGGATCTGTGGCTCAAAAGCAAGATACACTACCCTTGTAAATGTTGATCCTGCATTCTTCAAATCCAAATGGCATGCGATGAAGCAATAAGTGCCACATGGAGTGATAAATGCAGTCTTCTTCATCCTCTTGGCCATAAAGATCTGGTGATAGCCTGAGTATGCATCAAGAAAGCAGAGTAGCTCACATCCCAAGTTGGAGTCAACAATCCGTCAATGCGCCGCAAGGAATGGATCCTGGGACATGCTTTATTCACATCGGTGAAGTCTATACACAGCCTCCATTTCCGCTGGGCTTTGCGCATTTACGACTCGGGTTTGCTAACCACGCCGGATGGATCACACCTCTAACTAGGCCCGCTGCTCTAGCTTTTTGATTTCTTCACTGATGAATTCTGGCGCCCACGGCTTGCTTCCTCACTTTTTGCTTGATGGGTCATAAGACGAGGGCAAAAAGAAGCTTGTGCTCTCATCACCTTCCTCGAACACCGGGATGTCGATGGTTGCCATGCAAACACATCGACATTCGCCGCCAGGAAGGCAACGAGCGCTTTCCTTATTTGTCGTTATGTAAGGCAATCGGCGGTGAAGGTACCACCAAAGGCCGCCCTCCTTGGCGGACACCTTCTTGCTTGCCGGCGGAGCGCCATTCCCTTTTACTCTTGCCGGTGGAGCTCGACGACGCCCTCGACGGCGCTGAAGACTAAGAGGCGGTTGTCGGAGGAGCCCCGAACACTTGCCGGCTTGGTCTTCGCCTTTCCCCTGAGCTTCAAATGCAAGTGTATTCTTTCACGCGCTGCCGAGATCCCGGAGATCTTGTCGCGCAGATAAGCGATCTTTCTTGTCGCCGCGGGACAGTGATGACGCTTATCGCCCCAAAGATCTGAGTACGCTAAGCATAGTGGGAAGCTGCCATGAACTTGGCGTAGGGCAGGACGGCCGAGTATTCCATTGTATGGCAAACGGAATATCGGCAACGCCGAAGGTGATGCGCTCAGCCCTAAAATTGAGCTCCCGCCAAAGGTCACCGGCAGAGTGATCTTTCCTTGGGCTTGCTCCGCCCCGGTTGATTCCTTGAAAGAACCGGCCTCTTCGAGCTCGCCATCCGAATTTGGAGTTACTTGATCACAGCAGGAGATCAAGTTCAGCCCGCCCCGCCCAACCAACATTTTGGTGACCTTGAGGTTGCGGATGGTGGGCGAGACCAGCATCGGCAAGCACCGACCGCGTGGTACGGTCCAGGTGATCTCAAGGTCGAAACGATGGGCGGTGACCATTTGAGGAGTCTGCGCGACTCCACGGGCGGCTCGCTGGCTCACCTCACGCACTCCACCGCTTTAGCCGGGCGGTGGGAGGTGTGCAGAGAGGCGCCTGCCGACGCACTGACCTCCGGGCCTTCGAACTCCCGCCGCTGTTATCCTCATCCTCCATGTCTTCGCTGTCGCCTTCTTCATCCTTGTCGCGCCCCGGAGGTCGATCAGCTTGCCGCTGTTGCTTTGTCGCGCGCCTCCCCGCCATTGAACGGCCGCTTTGCTCGGTTTCCTCCGCCACCTTGGGCCTTCTTTGTCACGCCTCAGATTAGCTCTTTGCTGCTCGACGAGATCATCGACGCGCTTGCGCTTGTAGAGATCATGGCCCTTGGTGCGGTGGATTTTGCAAGATTGCTTGCCGGAGCTAATTCTATTTGTCGTTGCGCCATAGGGGCAGGTTTCTTGCGGAGCCGCCACTCGTGTTTGCTTGGCGGAGCCTCTCGCCAGATTTCTCGACAGCAAGCACCTCTTTCTTGTTCTTCTTCCGTTGTTTCGCGCCTCTTTCTTTGTCGGGCGGAGTTGTCGCTATCGCTTCCTCCTGGCCAGACTCCTCCCCGGGAGTCTCTCCTTCTTCACAAGACTTATCACCAGAGCATAGAGCTTGCCGACATCCCAAATCTTGGTCATCGCCATCTCTTCACGATTCGCGGTTACGCACGCTCGTGGAACGCCCGATAACCGCGCAGGGTGGACATCAGTGATGTTGTGCTGCACACGGCCTAAGCGCTGATGTACTTGCGCAGGGTTTCTCCTTCCTTCGGGCCAAAATGTGAGATCGCTCTCCCGACCGCGGGGTTTGTGGCCAGTGAAGGCGCCGACAAACTGATGGCAAAGGTCGCCCAAGAAGAAATGGAGTTTTCGGCAAGTGCATAAGCCAAGAACTAACGCTCGCTTAAGCACGAGCGGAAGTAGTTCGCCGAATCTTCGTCGCCTTCGGAGCCTCGCACCGCGATGGTGTAGACACTAAGGAATTCCGAGGGTGCGCCTTGCCGTCGATTCTCCAGACGCCAGCTTGAAATTTTTCATGCTGGGCCATCGACGCCGCCAAGAGCTCGCGGTGAACGCAGGGCAGCTCGCCACAGACGGCAAGTCGCCGTTCACCGGGCGCGCACGCCGACAGTGTTCCCAGCTCTCGGTTCGATTGTCGCCGAAGCTTCGGGCGCACTCGATTCTGGTCCGAAGCGTTCTTGTCGCCGGTCGCCGAGACTCCGGCGTTGATCCCGACGAGCCCGCTGGATCCGACGATGCCGTGGAGCCGCTGCGGTGTTGTTCCGCGGGCGGCGCTTTTCGCTTCACAAGGGGAGTGCATGGTGGTTGCACCTTCGGGCGCTTTGTCGCCAACCTTCGCTTCACCACGCGCCGCGAGGTTGCCGGTGCCGTGGAAGGGTCGTTGTCTGGGCGAGGCACTCAGTTTGATGGTAGCCTCCGCTTCGCCTTGTCCGCCGGAGGGAAGTCGAGTAGCGCTTGCCTCACGAGCGCTTCTGCGGAGTGGAGGGAGCGGAGCGAGCGGTGCGAGGAGCGGGTATGCTCGGACTCCTACAGTGTTAGAAGGAGCAGGGTCCGCTCGGGCGCTTGCTTGCTTGTGTCCGGACGGTGGTCCGGAGCATCCCGCGAGCCTCCGGTAATCTGCCTCAAAGATGCGGATACCACCTCCCGTGGTATGGCGCTGCTGGGTTGTCGGTGCTGAGATGGACGCGAATGTCCACGAGACCGAGGCGCGGTCGTCTGCCCTGCCTTGATTCGTGGCGCCGCAGTGTCTCGCGGCGACACCTTTCGTCGGCGTTTCCTCCGCCCACCGCTGGCTCGTGGCGGCGATGAGACGCAGACGGGTTCGCAGCCCTCAAACCTCTTCTTCGGGCCATGGCGCGATTGTTGACGGTTATGGATGAAACCGAGAGGTTGATGAAGAGCGCGCGCTAACGCCGGATCAGGTCCGCGACAACCTCGACGCCCTTACCGGGCGCGCTAAAGATGCCGGGGAATCGCCCAGGACACCTATGGGGCCGGGGCCCCTTGTCTGTGCGGTACGAGGGCGGAGGGAGCACAGAGAGCAGATCGAGGCGAGCACGCGGGCGGATTTTACCCAGCTCCGGAGCTCTCCGGAGAGATAAAACTCCTACTGCTGCTTTGTGTTTGTATTGAGCTCGGGAGCTTGAAGAGCTACAAGAGCAGCTACACCGAGCGAGAGTGGCTAAAGATGCGAACCCCCACGGCGCATGGGCCTCCCTTTATAGTCGAAGGGGCGCCAACAGTGGCAGCGAGAGAGAAAGGGGTAAAATGTAAAAGAGGTGGTAGTTGGAACAAAAGGGAACAAAGGAAGCTACAAGGCATGAACAAGTGGTCTCTACCTACTTTGACAAGGGGGGACAAGGGCATTTAATCCCGTCTGCCGAATTCCCAAAAGCTCCCGCCTTATGCTCTCGCTCGCCACGGCGATGGATCCACCACTGCGGAAGTGCCACGTGTCCCCAGCTGCACAGCCATCCGCCACGCGCCCCTCGAAAGGCCCTGTGATGCACGCAGGCCGATGAGCTGGAGCGCAGCACACACAGAACTCCCGGCAAGCACCTTGCCGGGTCTTGACCTTGTCGGCCCGGAGCTTGTCGGGCTCAGAACTTGTCGCCTTCCGGCTCGCCGGGACGCATATAGCGCCGAGGCGATCTTCTATGATGTAATCTTTCTAGTCTTCCGGCAGAGCTCCTCGCGGGCCTTGCATGGGTGATGTAACCTTGAGCCTCGACTCGTAGAAGCTCCGCTTGTCCGGGTCTCGATCTTCCGCCTTGTATACTTTGTCTTTGAATGGCTTGATATGGAGCAGAAAGTCTTCGCAGCACGTGGTAAACCTTGCTGGAGCTGCAACCCCATGCACAAGTTGGGGTACCGAGGTATCCCTACCTTAGTACACGACATTTTGGGAACAATAATCAACTAGCATGGGAAGGCAAAACAAGCATAAGTTCAAAACTGCAACACATAGAGAGGAAACTTGATATTATTGCAATTCCTACAAGCATATATTCCTCCCTCATAATAATTTTCAGAGCATCATGAATGGATTCAACAATATAACCATCACCTAAAGCTACTTTCATGATCTACAAGCATAGAAATTTTACTCTCCAAATAAGCAAAATTTTCTCATGAATAGTAGCGGAGCAAACTCAACAAAATAATTATCATGTGAGGCATAATCCAATTGAAAACTAAATCATGATGACAAGTTTCATGGTTATCATTATTCCTAAAGCATACAAGTCATCAAAC
>JAHHZJ010007055.1:0-14990 GCA_021437245.1 Aegilops speltoides | reverse complement strand
AGCCCCGGGGGGGATCGGTAGCCCTCCTAGCGCGTGAATTGGATCCATCGCGACGGAACGTAGGCTTCCGGATGTTCATCCATTTGATCAAAGTTTGTGATATAAGCATGAATAGAGTTTGAGACAAGAAAGCATAGATAGCTAGAGGAACTTAGGCATTCTTGTCCATCCATTTGGTCAAAAAGAAAATCCAAAAGACCAAAGCAACAAATGGATGTCCTCGAATGGATAAAATCATGCATCCAACATGCTCACACAATAAGATAGCAAATGAAATATGTGTCAAACATGCACAATCAAAACACTAGCAACTATCACACAATTTGTCGATGACTAGGTCATCTATATATGAGTATATTGACTTAGGAGTCAAATGAGAACATTTGATCATAGGTCATACTCATCGCTTAAGCACAAGTGGGGTTACCACTTTTACATAAAGCATTAATGTGTTCACATCATTTGAAGATGCTTTAGCTCAAATCTTTAGAGCAAAGCTCCCTTGATGTGAGAACCCCTTTAAAGGGTCAAACTAACCTTGGGTTGTCGAGAAGACTTCATGTAGATGTTGAAGATGTGGATGCTCAATGTTGATGAAGATCATCAAGAGTTGGGAGCAATCCTTTGATTCGCACTTTCAATACCTACATGGGTTAGTCCCACAAGGAACAAACAAGGATATCCATGGACATAGATTGAAGTACACAAAATGATGTCCATGAAAGCAATGATTACCTTGTCCTTGACTTACCAACAAGAGGTTTTGGACTCCATGAACTAGTGCAAGATGTGGAAGTTGATTGCACAAGTTCTTGCCAAAATGAATGTGAGTGAAGTATGTTGGCGGAGTCACCTCAAGAACTCTCTAGTTCTTCTTCTTCGGGATCCACATCATCTTGATGGGAATCCTTGGGGTAGTAGTTGAGCTTGACAGTAGAACTTGACGCTTCCTTGGGAACCCACTTGACCATGGCCTTAGGTGCTTCAATGAATGCATCAATCTCCTCTTGAAGCTTGTCTTGCCTTTTAGCTTGTGGTCTTGTGGTGGAAGGTCATCTTGAGCTTGTTCCACATTGGAAGAAGTAGGATCATACTTCCTTTTGAGAAACAAACTTTGGAGTGATATTGACTTCTTCCCATTCAACACCTCGCGTGAACTTTCGCTCAAAACCAATTCCTTGATTCTTCCGTGCCTTCCTTGCTTGTAACAATTTCTCAAAGTTCTTGCTTCCGCAAGGCTCTTGTAGACACCTTTCTATAATCCCTTTCAATAAACTATTTTCTTGCTCAAGTGTAACTTGGCTTGAAACATTGTTAGTGGAATCAAGAGAACTACTAGAAGCAACAATATTGATTTAGCATGGTTATTGTTACTACTAGATGAAGAATTTTTCTTGTGCTTGTCATGCTTAGTTTTAATAGGTGGCAAGAAATTAGACAAGAGAAGTCGTTTGGCAAGATATGAAGAACTCTTCTTTCAAGATCGTTGATTGCTTTTAGGAACTCATGTTCTTGCTCTAGATTGAGCTTCTGCGTAGCTTCTCATGAGATCTTAGGAGCTCTCTATGATCTTCTTGAGTTGTTTCATGAGCTAACTTAAGAGTGTTTAGTTCTTTAGTTAGACGCTCAATCTCCTTCATGGCATTGTCATCGACTTTCTCGACTATAAAGACTACTAGCATGTTCATCATTACTAGGCTCACTAGATTTATCATGTAAAAGCTCATCTTCACCAAGCAAGTCATCCTCATCACTATCAAAGTCAATAAATTCAGTGTGATACCTGGGGCCTTTAGCCATGAAGCATCTTCCACCTCATTTGGTGAATCAAATAAGTCATAGGAGTTGGAGTTGGAGGATACGAGAGCTAGACCGCAACACCTTCATCTTGATCAGATTCGAGTTGGAGTGATAGCTTTTTCGAGTGATTGTCTGAGTCGAGCCGAGACCCATTCACCCACGTGAGCTTGATGTTTTCTTCTTGTGTAGCTCCTTGATGACTTGTCTTTCCTCTCGAATCCTTGCTTCTCCGAGAGGATCTTCGCTCATAACGATCATCTCTACTCCTTCTCTCTTCCGAGGTGACTCTTCTCTTGAGCTTCTTCTTCTTGGAGATTCTTCTTCTTGTGGGGAGTCGAACACTCATTTGAGTAGTGTCCGGTCTTCCACAATTGTAGCAGCTCGATCACGACTTGAAGATCTCTTTTCATCATATGATCTAGACTTTGAGCTTCTTTCCTTGCTTCTACTCTTGTAGAATTTGTTGAAGTTCTTCACCATTAGGCTTATCTCTTCATTGGAAACTAGCTTGTCACTTGAGGTTGTGGGAGCATCACATGTAGCTTTGTAAGCACCACTTGACTTGTTGTGAAGCTTTCCTTATCTTTTAGAGTCATCTCATGAGCAACAATTCCCAATGACTTCGGTAGGCTTGAGATTCTTTTTTGGCATCATTTGGATCAAAGTGCACACGGATCATACTTTCCATCCAAAGCTTTGAGAATCTTCTTGATGATGAATCGGTCGTCATTTTTCGCTTCCTAACCCTTCATTTGTGATGAGAGCAAGCCTGAGTACATTTCAAATCCTTCACCTTCCCATCTTGAACTTGTCAAGTATTGAAGAACATCTAGCTTTGATTCCCACGACCGGTACCTTCGGCATTTAAAAAGTAACCCAAATCTTTTTGCATTCTCAAGACGGTGATTTTGTTGAACCCCCGACACAAAGCATTGAAGAGAATGTCACAAGCTTGAGCATTGTTTTGAAACATCCGCAATTCATCCCGAGCTTCACGATCCAACTTTTCCTTCCTCAAGAACTCACCTTGCGCCAACACAAATAATGCCCCATGCGGCAGGGTTATGTCCAAGAATATGCATTTTCATTTTATGCTTCCAACTAGCAAAATTTGAACCATCAAAGGGACCTCTAAAAATTACCTCACTAGACGCCATTTCCTAGGTTGTGAAACCAAGCTTATGGAGTCCAATGCAATGGAAACCAATCCAATGGAGACCAAAGCTCGATACCACTTGTAGGATCGAAGTATGTCTAGAGGGGGGTGATTAGACTACTTGACAATATAAAAGTTTAGCCTTTTGATTAGGACAAGTTTTTGGCAAGTTTACAATGATGATCAAGTCAAGTATCACCCTACACATGCAATTCTAGAGTATTTGGCAGCGGAAAGTAAATTGCACATGTAGTAAAGAGAGGTGGAGAAGAGCAAACGCAATTTGGAGACACGGAGATTTTTTCTCGTGGTTCCGAGTAGGTGGTGCTATCGTCAATCCACGCTGATGGAGACTTCAACCCACGGAGGGTAACGGCCGCAGAGTCCACGGAGGGCTCCACCCACTAAGGGTCCACGAAGAAGCAACCTTGTCTATGCCATCATGGCATACGCCCACGGAGGACTAGCCTTACTCGTAGATCTTCACGAAGTAGGCGATCTCCTTGCCCTTACAAACTTCTTGGTTCAACTCCACATCTTGACGGAGGCTCCCAAGCGACACCTCAACTAATCTAGGAGGCACCACCTCCAAAAGGTAATAGATGGTGTTGGTGATGATGAACTCCTTGCTCTTGTGCTTCAAATGATAATCTCCCCAACACTCAACTCTCCTCACCGATTTGGCTGTGGTGGAAGAAAGGATTGAGTGGAAAGCAACTTGGGAAGGCTAGAAATCAAGTTTCATATGGTGGGAGTGGAGTAACTTGATCTCAACACAAGGGTAGGTAGTTTTCTCGTAAATGTAAGGTAGGAGTGGTAGTTCTTTCTCGATGGCTCTTCCACGAATGAAGAGGAGTGGAGGGTATTTATAGCCTCCACACAAAATCCAACTGCTATAACACATTTGACCAATCTCGGTCGATCGGTTGACAACCGTGAGACCGAAAGTTCAAATCTTGTGAACGTTGGGATTTTCTGGGACCGAAAATACAATCTCGGTGAGTCCGATTCTTCCAAAGACTAGGGTTTGCCAATCTCGTGGGATCGACTTTATCATCTCGGTGACACCGATATGATGACGTATGTTACTGTGCTTGGCAACACTAGTTTCGTGAGACCGAGTTTGGAATCGGAAAACCGAAATTACTAGGGTTTGGCTTTGTGTGAGGTGGTTCATCTCGTGTGACTGAAGTTTATGGAATCGTGGGACCGAGATTACTTATGAGTGTATGTTGAATGAAAGATTGTGATGGTTTGGGAGATAAATCACTAAGCACTTTGAGCAACCAGATCATTATCATAACCTCATCCCCTTTAATAGTATTGGCTTTCCTATAGACTCAATGTGATCTTGGATCACTAAACCAAAAATAGAGTCTTGAGCTTTTGCCAATGCTTTCCTTAGCATTTTGAGGGGTCCACTTCTTCACCATTGCCATACCCATATCAACGAACTTTCTCAAATGATTCTCAAGAAACTATTAGTTCAATGATATAAATGTTATTAATTACCAAAACCACCCGGGATTAGTTGCACTTTCAATCTCCCTTTTGGTAATTGATGACAACATATAGATCAAAGCTTCAACAAATGATATAATCAATGAATAATATCGTCGCTTTGAGAAGTATGTGATAAGCAAGAGCTCCCCCTAAATTTGTGCATTATTTAAGATTTGCTTTTGAATGCAAATGCACAATCGAAGGATCATGGGTCACTTTCCATGTCACATACATCTTGGTGGAGCGACAAAATGATAAGAATGAATAGCATGCACCCAACACCAAGACATGAGTAAATGATCATACAAGATATGAATAGCATGATAAGCAAAGCACAATTAAGGCATAGTATGATCAAGCACTCATCAAAGTAGAGCAAACGAGTATCAAACACACGGAATGTCTCAAAAACTCAAAAGTATCTCAAAGAAACCAAAAAAAAGAAAGAGCAAAAACGGCACTCTCCGGTCCTATGATCTATACAATCTTTCCCTTTGGCAACAAGTTACCAAAAAGTTCGAAGGTATAGAGCTAAACGCACTAGGGACTCCCGGGCCCCGTCGGGGATGGAGTTGAGATAGCTGATTGCAAAGGCTTCGCCGATGTCCGGGAGCCGAGGAGGTTCACGGAGCCGAGCCGAACCGATGGAGCTGGGAGGTGTTGAGGTGAGCCCCGGGTCGGCCACAGAATAGCAAATGATCGGGTCTTGGGGAACCGGAGGGCTCATAATCATCCCGGATAGGTCATCCCATCTCCTTCATGAGCTCTTCCTTCCCTCTTGGCTTCTCGAATCCGCCTCAAGCTTGTTGACAAGGACTTGCACTTCCAATTTGACATCCAGAGCATGGAACTTGTCTTCAACTATCCTCTCAAGACTCTCCCGAGATCGCATAATGCTGCCAAAGGCTGTTCAATCCTCTCGGTAGCTTCAAGGAGCTGTTCTCCAACACTTTGGTTTATTGCGCCGCTGCTTCTTCGCTTTAGCTTGTTTGGCAGCTTCAGACTTTGCTTGACCTTCAACAGACGTGGATCATCCTCACCATCACAACTTCATTGTCCTCATGCTCAAAGCTGCAGGCAAGTGGGGTCTATCCAACAAGTAGGTGCCCGTCAAACTTGGCATTGATAAGCATCTAATGTGTGGGCAAACCACATGACCTCTTCTCGTCTCATACCTCTTGATAGTCTCAACTATCGTGTCCATCACCTTGAAAGGTGCCTTCGATCTAGTATATGCAGATGTTGATAGAATAACCTCGATCATGCGATGATCTCCAGACTTGGGCATCAAGGTAGCCTGTAATTGTGTTAGTGGTAGGAGACCTGCTCGAGATGATACACGAGCCAAGCTTCCAACTCTACATCCTTAGTCGGTACCTCATTGTACATGTTCTTCATAGACTCATGGTTTTTCTTGGGAATTCCATAGACATCAACATCATCTTGTCTCAGACTGGAGCATTCAGAAGGTGCCCATTCTTCAACAAAGAGAAGAGAATCTCCGACCTTCACCATCCATACAATCCTCGCCATCCGATAGAAATGAGTCTGGCATAGAATTGCATGATCATCTCATCATTCCAATCACGCCTTCGACCAACGAACTCAAAGAACACCACATGCAAGAAAGCTCTATGCACATGTGGAAAGTAGTCTCGTGTTTTCACTATCAATGTAAGCCCAATCAACATAGCGAGTGTCTGCAAATAATGGGCTTTTGTCCATAAGCACGCCTCATAGAAATCTTGCTCCTCGTGTGGAACCTTGGGTCAACAAAGCAGTCCTTCTCCTCACGGCATATGGATCAGCTTGTCTCCATAGCCCGAGACCTTTTTCCTTTCTTTCCTTCATGTTTTCAGCCGAGGATGAGCATCATTGTGGACGGCGCCGACGAGTTTAAAGAATACAGTCCTCATCATCCACCACGGTGGCAATTTTTTCTTCTTTTTCAAGGGAATGTTTTTATTTTTTTGGCTTGGCAAGGTTGGCTTGAGCTGTTTTGCCGGAGCCGATGGCTTAGACTTTGGGGCCCGATGGATCTCCCCAACTTAGGCCAGGAGGTTGGGTGCCTCATCGAATCATCACGCTGTTCATCATGCACAACCTTTTCCCTTGGAAGTTTTTTCACCTTGCTCTTTTTCTTCCATGCTCTTCGGCAAAAAGGACTTTTCACTTTACGGTGTTTCGGTTTGTGCCTTGATGCTTTTTGGCAACCACTTTCCTCTTAGGCTTAGAAAATTTTCTCACTATGAAATCGAATCTTCTTCATCGAATTTCTTCTTCCGGCCCGGTGGCGCAGGAGGCAAACCACTTGGTGTGCCCTCACCATCCGGGCTGGCTTCGGACTAGGCCTCCCGAATCTCAATTGGTGATTCGACTGTTCGCTGTCACGCATCCAATGGCGACAACCTTGAATAGATAAGGTATAGGCGAATAGAAGAGTTATCACAAAGCGAAGATTTTGCAAAAAAATGAGTTCAAATTTCAGTTTTAGGTTTTCCATGCATTTCCCGACAGTTAAAATTCGTGAATCCGTGTCAAAAGAACCATTCACACCACTTTCGGTTGACCGAAATGGGTTTCGGCCCAGCCGAGAACACTAGGGTTTCACTAAATCTCATTTCGTCGACCGAGGCAACCGGTTGGACCGGTAAAGGAATGGCCGAGGCCAAATCGGTCACCGAGAATGTAGAATCGGTCTCACCGAGATGTGTTCGGAAACCTAACCCAAAACTTTTACTCAATTTCGCTCTAAGAACTAATTTGCTGGATAGGAAGATCTCAAACGTGGCAAGAAGCTAGGCAAACCAATCGCATTGAATCGAGGTTGAAAACGAAGGGATCAAACTCACCCTAACTTGGTGGAGTTTTACGGCGCAACGCAGGAGAGATTGTCCGCGACGGCGACGGAGACTCAGGGGGCGCAAAAGGAGACGGAGACGATCCGGAGACCACGGGACGGCAGAAAGGGTTTGGGGGCGAGGCTTTGAAGAAAGAATCAACGCACGCCCGTATATATACCCTTAGGGTGGGACCGAAATAAAACTCGGGGCACCGAGATGATTAATCGCAAGAAGATCACTTCGTCACCCGGAATTGTAACTCGGTTTCACCGAGGTGAAAACTAGATCAATCCAAGTGCTTTCGGCCGTCCATTTGAGTGGGTTGGTCCGACCGAAAATACTTAGAAGGTTTTGGAAAAGGCTTTGACGATCGGGTCCAAAGTCCTCACCTTGTGTCCAAAAAGACTTGATCAAAGTTTGTGATATAAGCATGAATAGAGTTTGAGACAAGAAAGCATAGATAGCTAGAGGAACTTAGGCATTCTTGTCCATCCATTTGGTCAAAAGAAAATCCAAAAGACCAAAGCAACAAATGGATGTCCTCGAATGGATAAAATCATGCATCCAACATGCTCACACAATAAGATAGCAAATGAAATATGTGTCAAACATGCACAACAAAACACTAGCAACTATCACACAATTTGTCGATGACTAGGTCATCTATATATGAGTATATTGATTAGGAGTCAAATGAGAACATTTGATCATAGGTCATACTCATCGCTTAAAAGGGGGTTAACTTTTACATAAAGCATTAATGTGTTCACATCATTTGAAGATGCTTTAGCTCAAATTTTAGAGCAAAGCTCCCTTGATGTGAGAAACCCTTTAAAGGGTCAAACTAACCTTGGGTTGTCGAGAAGACTTCATGTAGATGTTGAAGATGTGGATGCTCAATGTTGATGAAGATCATCAAGAGTTGGGAGCAATCCTTTGGATTCGGCACTTTCAATACCTACATGGGTTAGTCCCACAAGGAACAAACAAGGATATCCATGGACATAGATTGAAGTACACAAAATGATGTCCATGAAAGCAATGATTACCTTGTCCCTTGACTTACCAAAAGAGGTTTTGATAGAAAGTCAAAGGAATTGATTGCCAATTCTCCAAAATGGTATAAAGTTGGGGTCACCCAAAATCTTAGTTCCTTTTCTTTACCCCCTTGATGGGAACCTTTTGGGTTACTTGGGTGAAGACCTTCTTGGGAAATTGAATGGTTGGTGCTTCAATGTGATAATTCTTAAGTTGCTTCCTTTGTTTGGGCTTTTAATCTCTTGGTTGTTCCACAGGAAAAAGGATATCTTTTTTGAGAAAAAATTTGGAGGATATTACCTTTTCCCTTAAACCCCCGGAATTTGAAACCTTCCTTGACTTGTGCCCCTTTTGGGTAACAATTTCTCAAATTTTGTTAAGGTTTGAGCACCTTTCAAATCCCTTTAATCTTTTTCTTGTCAATTAACTTGGTTGAAACTTGTTAGTGGAATCAAGAGAACTACTGGAAAAATTTTTACATGGTTATTGTTCATAATGAAAATTTTTCTTAGCTTGTCTGCTTAGTTTTTGGTGGAAGAAATTGACGGAAACTTTGGAAGATAGAAAACTCTTTTTAAGACCCAATTTTGTTTGAATCATTTCTTCCAATTATTGGGCTTCCGTTTAACCCTTATCTTTTGGTTGTTTCTGGCTAATTAAATTTTAGTTCTTTGTTCGCCAACCTTTAGCATTTCATTACTTTTCTACTTAAAGATCAGCATGTTCATATTACTAGGCTCACTAGATTTATCAAAAAGCTCATCTTCACCAAGCAAGTCATCCTCATCACTATCAAAGTCAAAAATTGGGGTGATACCTTGGGGCCTTTCCAAAATTTCCAATTCCCCTTTGGTGAATCAAATGTCATAGGAGTTGGAGTTGGAGGATACGAGGACCGCAACACCTTCATCTTGACAGATTCGGAGTTGGAGTGATAGCTTTTTGAGTGATTGTCGAGTCGAGCCGAGACCCATTCACCCACTGAGCTTGATGTTTTCTTGTGTAGCCCTTGATGACTTGTCTTTCCTTGAATCCTTCTTTCCGAGAGGATCTTCGCTCATAACATCATCTCTACCTTTCTTTCCGAGGTGACTCTTCTCTTGAGCTTTTCTTCTTGGAGATTCTTCTCTTTTGGGGGAGTCAACACTCATTTGAGTAGTGTCCGGTCTTCCACAATTGTAGCAGTTTATCACGACTTGAAGATCTCTTTTCATCATATGATCTAGACTTTGAGCTTTTTCCTTGCTTCTACTCTTGTAGAATTTGTTAAGTTCTTCACCATTAGGCTTATCTCTTCATTGGAAACTAGCTTGTCACTTGAGGTTGTGGGAGCATCACATGTAGCTTTGTAAGCACCACTTGACTTGTTGTGAAGCTCTTCCTTATCTTTTAGGTCATCTCATGAGCAACAATTCTTCCAATGACTTTAGGCTTGAGATTCTTGTAGTTTGGCATCATTTGGATCAAAGTGCCACGGTTCATACTTTCCATCCAAAGCGAGAATCTTCTTGATGATGAATCGGTCTCATTTCTTCGCTTCCTAAGCCGGCAATCTCATTTGTGATGAGAGCAAGCCTAGAGTACATTTCTAACTTCACCTTCCTTCATCTTGAACTTGTCAAGTCGACCTTGAAGAACATCTAGCTTTGATTCCTTCACTGACTCGGTACCTTCTGCATTTCACCAAAGTAACCCAAATCTCTTTTGCATTCTCAAGACGGCTGATTTTTGAACTCCTCGACACAAAGCATTGAAGAGAATGTCACAAGCTTGAGCATTGTTTTGAAACATCCGCAATTATCCAGTAGCTTCCGATCCTAACTTTTCCTTCCTCAAGAACTCACCTTGCAAGCCAACACAAATAATGCCCCATGCGGGTTATGTCCAAGAATATGCATTTTCATTTTATGCTTCCAACTAGCAAAATTTGAACCATCAAAGTAAGGACCCTCATTAAAATTACCTCACTAGACGCCATACTCTCCTAGGTTGTGAAACCAAGCTTATGGAGTCCAATGCAATGGAAACCAATCCAATGGAGACCAAAGCTCTGATACCACTTGTAGGATCGAAAGTATGTCTAGAGGGGGGTGATTAGACTACTTGACAATATAAAAGTTTAGCCTTTTGATTAGGACAAGTTTTTGGCAAGTTTACAATGATGATCAAGTCAAGTATCACCCACACATGCAATTCTAGAGTATTTGCAGCGAAAGTAAATTGCACATGTAGTAAAGAGAGTGGAGAAGAGCAAACGCAATTTGGAGACACGGAGATTTTTTCTCGTGGTTCCGATAGGTGGTGCTATCGCAATCCACGCTGATGGAGACTTCAACCCACTGAGGGTAACGGCCATGAGAGTCCACGGAGGGCTCCACCCACTAAGGGTCCACGAAGAAGCAACCTTGTCTATGCCATCATGGCATACGCCCACGGAGGACTAGCCTTACTGGGTAGATCTTCACGAGTAGGCGATCTCCTTGCCCTTACAAACTTCTTGGTTCAACTCCACATCTTGACGGAGGCTCCCAAGCACACCTAACTAATCTAGGAGGCACCACCTCCAAAAGGTAATAGATGGTGTTGGTGATGATGAACTCCTTGCTTTGTGCTTCAAATGATAATCTCCCAACACTCAACTCTCCTCACCGATTTGGCTGTGGTGGAAGAAAGGATTGAGTGGAAAGCAACTTGGAAGGCTAGAAATCAAGTTTCATATGGTGGGAGGGAGTAACTTGGTCTCAACACAAGGGTAGGTAGTTTTCTCGTAAATGTAAGGTAGGAGTGGTAGTTCTTTCGATGGCTCTCCACTAATGAAGAGGAGTGGAGGGGTATTTATAGCCTCCACACAAAATCCAACTGCTATACACATTTGACCAATCTCGCGAATCGAGTTGACAACTCGTGAGACCGAAAGTTCAAATCTTAGAACGTTGGGATTTTCTGGGACCGAAAATACAATCTCGTGAGTCCGATTCTTCCAAAGACTAGGGTTTGCCAATCTTGGGACGACTTTATCATCTCGGTGACACCGATATGATGACGTATGTTACGGCTTGGCAACACTAGTTTCGTGAGACCGAGTTTGGAATCGAAAACCAAATTACTAGGGTTTGGCTTTGGCTGAGGTGGTTCATCTCTGCAGGATGAAGTTTATGGAATCGGGGACCGAGATTACTTATGAGTGTATGTTGGAATGAAAGATTGCGATGGTTTGGGAGATAAATCACTAAGCACTTTGAGCAACCAGATCATTATCATAACCTCATCCCCTTTAATAGTATTGGCTTTCCTATAGACTCAATGTGATCTTGGATCACTAAACCAAAAATAGAGTCTTGAGCTTTTGCCAATGCTTTCCTTAGCATTTTGAGGGGTCCACTTTTCACCATTGCCATACCCATATCATCGAACTTTCTAAATGATTCTCAAGAAACTATTAGTTCAATGATATAAATGTTGTTATTAATTACCAAACCACCCGGGATTAGTTGCACTTTCAATCTCCCCTTTTGGTAATTGATGACAACATATAGATCAAAGCTTCAACAAATGATATAATCAATGAATAATATCGTCGCTTGAGAAGTATGTGATAAGCAAGAGCTCCCCTAAATTTGTGCATTATTTAAGATTTGCTTTTGAATGCAAATGCACAATCGATTAGGATCATGGGTCACTCTTCCATGTCACATACATCTTGGTGGAGCGCAAAATGATAAGAATGAATAGCATGCACCCAAACACCAAGACATGAGTAAATGATCATACAAGATATGAATAGCATAGGATAAGCATTACACACATTAAGGCATAGTATGATCAAGCACTCATCAAAGTAGAGCAAACGAGTATCAAACACACTAATGTCTCAAAAACTCAAAAGTATCTCAAAGAAACCGAAAAGAACGAAGAGCAAAAACGAGCACTCTCTCTCGAAGTCCTATGATCTATACATCTTTCCTTTGGCAACAAGTTACCAAAAAGTTCAAGGTATAGAGCTAAACGCCACTAGGGACTCTCGGCATGCTCGCTGCTGATGGAGTTGAGATAGCTGCATCCGCAAAGGCTTCGCCGATGTCTGGAGCCGAGGAGTGTTCACCGGAGCCGAGCTGAACCGATGGAGCTGTGGAGGTGTTGAGGTCAGAGTCCGGGTCGGTCACTAGAATAGCAAATGATCTGGGTCTTGGGAACCGGAGCAGTCTGCTCATAATCATCCCGAGTAGGTCATCCTCGCATCTCCTTCATGAGCTCTTCCTTCCTCTTGGCTTCTCGATATCTCGCCTCAAGCTTGTTGACAGGACTTGCACTTCACACTTTGACATCCAGAGCATGGAACTTGTCTTCAACTATCCTCTCAAGACTCTCCGAGATCGCATAATGCGCCAGCGTTGTTCAATCCTCCGGTAGCTTCAAGGAGCTGTTCTCCAACACTTTGGGTTTAGCTGTCACGCCGCTTCCTTCTCCTTTTAGCTTGTTTGGCAGCTTCAGACTTTGCTTGACCTTCAACAGACGTGGGATCATCCTCACCATCACAACTTCATTGTCCTCATGCTCAAAGTCAAGGGCAAGTGGGGTCTATCCAACAAGTAGGTGCCGTACAAACTTGGCATTGATAAGCATCTCAATGTGTGGGCAAATCCACATGACCTCTTCTCGTCCCGCAGCCCTCTTGATAGTCTCAACTATCGTGTCCATCACCTTGAAAGGTGCCTTCGATCTAGTATATGCAGCATGTTGATAGAATAACCTCTATCATGCGATGATCTCCTGATTTGGGCATCAAGGTATGCCTCTGAATTGTGTTAGTGGTAGGGAGACCGCTCGAGATGATACACCGAGCCGAGCCTGTAACTCTACATCCTTAGCTGGTACCTCATTGTACATGTTCTTCATAGACTCATGGTTTTTCTTGGGAATTCCATAGACATCAACATCATCTTGTCTCTCGAATCGAGCATTCAGCAAAGTGCTGCCCATTCTTCAACAGAGAAGAGAATCTCGACCTTCACCATCCATACAATCTGCCATCCGGATAGAAATGAGTCGTGGCATAGAATTGCATGATCATCTCATCATTCCAATCTACCTTCCGACCAACGAACTCAAAGAACACCACATGCAAGAAAGCTCTCATGCACATGTGGAAAGTAGTCTCTGTGTTTTCACTATCAATGTAAGCCCAATCAACATAGCGAGTGTCGCAATAATGGGCTTTTTGTCCATAAGCACGCCTCATAGAAATCTTGTCGCTTCCGTGTGGAACCTGGGTCAACAAGATCCTTCTCCTCACGGCATATGGATCAGCTTGTCTCCATAGCCCCGAGACCTTTGTCCTTTCTTTCCTTCATGTTTTCAGCTGAGGATGAGCATCATTGTGGATCAGCAGCTTCGACGAGTTTCAAGAATACAGTGCCTCATCATCCGACTCACCGGTGGCACATTGTCTTTCTTCTTTTCTCAAGCAGGAATGTTTCTAGCTTTTTTGGCTTGGCAAAGAAGCTTGGCTTGAGCTGCCTTTTGCTGGAGCTGATGGCTTAGACTTTGAAGGTGCTCCCCTCGATGGAATCTCCCATCAACTTAGGCTTCTAGGAGGTTGGGGTGCTTCTCATCGTAATCATCATCACTGCTTCATCATGCACAATCCTCTTCCTCTTGGAAGTTTTTTCACCTTGCTCAAGTTTCTTCTTCCATGCTCACTTCTTGGCAACAAAGGGACTTCTTCACTTTATCGGTGCCTTTCTTGGTTTGTTGCCTTGATGCTCTTTTGGCAACCACTTTCCTCTTAGGCTTAGATGAAATCTCTTCTCACTATGAAATCGAATCTTCTTCATCGTAATTTCTTCTTCCGCCCCGTGGCGCAGGAGGCAAACCACTTGGTGTGCTCCTCTCACCATCATCGATAAGTCATGGCTTCGTGACTAGTGCCCGCCTCGAATCTCAATTGGTGACTCAGACTGCTTCGCTGTCACCGCATCCGATATGGCCGACAACCCGTGAATAGATAAGGTATAGGCAGTATGAAGAGTTATCACAAACGCGTAAGATTTTGCAAAAAATGAGTTCAAATTTCAGTTTTAGGTTTTCATGCAATGCATTTCGGTCGATCGAGTCTAAAATTCGTGAATCCGAGTGTCTAAATGTAACCATTCACACCACTTTCGTTGACCAAATGGGTTTCGTCCAGCCGAGAACACTAGGGTTTCACTAAATCCTCATTTCGGTCGACGATTTGCACAACTGTGGACCGAAAAGGCAAAGGTAATGGCCGAGGCCAAATCGGTCATCCGAGAATGTAGAATCGGTCTCACCGAGATGTGTTCGGAAACTAACCCTAAAACTTTTACTCAATTTCGCTTCTAAGAACTAATTTGCTGGATAGGAAGATCTCAAACGTGGCAAGAAGCTAGGCAAACCAATCGGCATTGAATCGGAGGTTGAACACGATAGGGATCAAACTCACCCTAACTTGGTGGAGTTTTCACGGCGCAACGGCACGAGAGATTGTCCGCGACGGCGACGGAGACTCAGGCAAGAGGGCGAAAGCATTTACGAGACGATCCGAGACCACTAGACGCACAAAGGGTTTGGGGCGAGGCTTTGAAGAAAGAATCAACGCTGCTGCCCTGTATATATACCCTTCACCCCGG
>JAHHZJ010007054.1:0-12990 GCA_021437245.1 Aegilops speltoides | reverse complement strand
AGAGGACGCCTAACTTGTTTTTGGGTATGCTATGTGATGATATGGCCAAGAAGAATGTGATGAATGATATGTGATGTATGAGATTGATCATGTTCTTGTAATAGGAATCACGACTTGCATGTCGATGAGTATGACAACCAGGAGCCATAGGAGTTGTCTTAATTTATTGTATGACCGTGTCATTGAACAACGCCATGTAATTACTTTTACTTTATTGCTAACCCAGCCATAGTAGTAGAAGTAATAAGTTGGAGACAACTTCATGGAGACACATGATGGAGATCATGATGATGGAGATCATGGTGTCATGCCGGGAATGATGATATGGAGCCCCAAGATGGAGATCAAAGGAGCAAAATGATATTGGCCATATCATGTCACTATTTGATTGCATGTGATGTTTATCATGTTTATGCATCTTTTTACTTAGAACGACTGTAAATAAGATGATCCTTACAACAATTTCAAGAAGTGTTCTCCCAACTATGCACCGTAAAGTTCGCGCTTTAAGCACCACGTGATGATCGGGTGTGATGGATTCTTACTCAATACAACGGTGTAAGACGTTTACACATGCAAAACACTTAGGGTTAACTTGACGAGCCTAGCATGTAAGCATGGCCTCAACACGGAGACCGGAAGGTCGAGCGAGTCGATGGAGGATATGATCAACATGAAGATGTTCACCGAGATGACTAGTCCGCTCACGTGATGATCGGACACGCCTTTGGGATCATGTAATCACTTAGATGACCGGGGATGTCTATTCCGAGGGGAGTTCATAAGATGAACTTAATTATCCCAACATAGTCAAAAGATTTTGCAAATTATGTCGCTGTTAGTTCCCCTTAGATATGTTCCTAGAGAAAATATAGTTGAAAGTTGATAAGATATTATGCGCAAGAGAAAGCTTATGTCCTTAATGCACCGCCAATGCTAAACCCAAACGCGCTTTGGGATGGTTTAACATCGGACATACACGCTTTGATAACTACGTGATAGTTCGTAAACGGTTTAGAGTTGAACCGCGGCAAACATATGAGATGTTTCGAGGGCTGAAATTGGGATTTCAGTCTGCCCACGCCAAGAGGTATAAGACCTCCACATTTTCTTTCAAACTAAGGGAGGAAAGCTCAATCGTGAGCTTGTGCTGATTGTCCAGGCAACAATCACTTGAATCGAGGGAGTTGATCTTCCGATGAGATAGTGATGTTTTCCAAAGTCATTACCACCAAGTGCTAGAGCTTGGGATGAACTATAACATATCGGGATAGATATGATGATCCTTGAGGTATTCCATGTTTGACACCGAAAGTAGAAATCAAGAAGGAGCATCAATTGTTGATGGGTGAAACCACTAGTTTCAAGAAGGGCAAGGCAAGGGATACTTCATGAAATGGCAAATCAGTTGTTCTAGTGAAGAAACCCAAGGTTGAACCCAAACCCAGACTAAGTGCTTCAAATAAGGGGAACAACCACGAGCGAATTCCGATACTTGGTAGATGAGAAGGCCGAAGGCAAGAAGTATATTGATATCATTATGTTAATGTGTACTTTACTAGTACTCTAGTAGCACCAAGGTATTAGATACCGTTCGGTTGCTAGTGTTAGTAACTCAAATAAAAGCTACAATAAACGGAGACTAGCTAAAGGTGAGTCGAATATGTGTTGAAGTGTTTCCAAAGTTGATGTGATCAAGCATCGCACGCCTCTACCATCGAGATTTGGTGTTTGGCTGAGCATAGACATGATTGGATTATGTCTATCGCAATACGTTATTCATTTAAGGAGAATAATGGTTACTCTATTTATTTGAATAATACTTCAATGGTTTTGCACCTAAAGGAATGGTTTATTGAATCTCGATCGAGTGATACATTTCATGCCAAAAGATATAAGATAGTAATGATAGTACCACTTACTGGGTAATCGCCATGTAAGTCATATTGGTGTAAACGCATGAAGAAGCTCCATGTTGATGGATCTTTGGACTCACTGCTTTTGAGAAGTTTGCATGCTAACCATGTCTATTGTGTATACGCATGAAGAAACTCCTGCAGATGGATCCTTGGACTCACTTGATTTTGAATCACTTGAGATATGCAAATCATACCACATGGGCAAGATGACCAAAAGCCTCGTTTCCGAAATGGAACAAGAAAGCAACTTGTTGGAAGTAATACATTTTGATGTGCAGTCCAATGAATGCCGAGGCATGCAAGGAATATCTATGTTCTTACTTCAGATGATTCAGTAGATGTTGAGTATATTTACTTGATGAAATACAAGTCCTAATTATTGAATGGTTCAAGTAATTTCAGAGTGATCATCGTGACAAGAGGATAAAATGTCTATGATATGATCATAGAGATGAGTATCTGAGTTACGAGCTTGGCACGCAATTAAGACATTGTGAAATTGTTTCACAATTAATACCGCTGGAACACCATAGTTTGATGGTGTGTCCGAACATCATAGTTGCACCCTATTGATATGGTGCGTACTATGATGTCTCTTATCGAATTACCACTATCGCTATGGGTTAGGCATTAGAGACAACCACATTCACTTTAAAAGGGCACCACGAATTCGCTGAGATGACACCGTGAGAACTATGGTTTAGAGAAACCTAAGTCGTGCTTTAAAAGTTTGGGGCTGCGACGCTTATGTGAAAAAGTTTCAGTTGATAAGCTCAACCCAAAGCTGATAAAATGCATCTTCATAGGACACCCAAAACAGTTAGGTATACCTCCTAATTCAGATCCAAAAGCAATAGGGATTGTTTCTTGAATTAGGTCCTTTGTCGAAGAAAGGTTTGGCTCGAGAATTGAGGGAGGATGGTGGAGACTTGATGAGGTTATTGAACCGCACTCAACAAGTGTATAGCAGCATAGGAAGTTGTTCCTGGGCCCTACACCAATTGAAGTAGAAGCTATGATAGTGATCATGAAGTTTCGATCAAGTCACTACCACTGTGAGGGTGACAAGGATGAGTACTACTTACGGGTACAAGATCCTGTTTTGAAGGTCATGTTCTAGACAACAATGAACCCACGAGCTATGGAGAAGTGATGGTGGGCCCAAATTCCAAATGGTTAGAAGCCATGAAATAGATAGGATCCATGTATCGTAACAAAGCATGGATTCTTGGACTTGCATGATCGGCAAGCCATTGAGATAAATGGATCTTTAAGAAGAAGACGGACGTGACGGTGATGTCACCGCCTATGAAGCTCGACTTGTTGGTAAGAGGTTTTCACAAGTTCAAGGAGTTGACTACGGGAGATTTTCTCATTCAGAGCGATGCTTATGTCCGAGGAATCATGCTAGCATTAGCTGATTTATGAAATCCGCGATGGATGTCAAAACGAAGTTTCTTACCGCTATAAGGAAAGGTTGTATTGATACAATCCGAAGTTTTTGTCGATCCTAAGGATGCTAAAAATGCTAGCTCCAAAGAATCCTTCTAAGGACCGGAGTAAGCATCTCGAGTTGGAATGTACGCTTTGATGAGATGATCAAAGTTTTGGGTTTATACAAAAGTTTATGAGAAACTTGTATTTCCAAAGAAGTGAGTGGGAGACTATAGAATTTCATGAGTATATGTTGTTGACATATTGTTGATCGTAAATGATGTAGAATTTTTGGAAAGCATATAGGGTTATTTGAAAAGTGTTTTTCAATGGAAAACCTGGATTAGGTTATTTGAATAATAAGCATCAAGATCTATAAGATAGATCAAAATGCTTAATAGTACTTTCAAATGAGCACGATTTTGACATGATCTTGAAGGTGTTCAAGATGGATCACCAAAGAAGGAGTTCTTGCTCGAGATGTAAGGTATGAAGTTAAGACTTAAAAGTCACCACGGCAGAATAGAGAGAAAGGACGAAGGTCGCCCCTATACTTCGACGAGGCTCTATAGTATGCTATGTTGTGTACCGACGAGTGTGCCTTGCCATGAGTCAATAGGTACAAGAATGATCCAGAATGGATCATTGAAACGTCAAAATTGTCCTTGGAGTAAATAGGACATGTTTTCGATTATGGAGGTGATAAAGAGTTCGACGAAAGGGTTACGCCGACGCAAGCTTTAACAACTATCCGAGGACTCGAGTAGCAAACCGGATACGATAGTGGAGCAACCATTTGGAATAGCCCAAGTGGAGCGTGGAAAGATTTACGAATGACCTAGAGATTTATGGTACATACGGATCTCAAAGTTGCACCTGACTAAAACCTCTCACAAGCAAAACATGATCAAACCCCGTAACTCATTGAGTCTTAATCACATGATGATGTGAACTAGTTTAATGAAACTAGTAAACTTTTGGATGTTGGTCGATGGTGATGTGACTCGTGAGTGTTAATCACATGGCGATGTGAACTAGATTATTGACTCTAGTGCAAGTGGGAGACTGTTGGAAATATGCCCTAGAGGCAATAATAAAAGTATTATTATATTTCCTTGTTCATGATAATTGTCTTTATTCATGCTATAATCAGATTATCCGAAATCGTAATACACGGTGAATACATAGACCACAATATGTCCCTAGTGAGCCTCTAGTCGACTAGCTCAGCAGATCAACAGATAGTCATGGTTTCTCGCTATAGACATTGGATGTCGTTGATAACAGGATCGCATCATTAGGAGAATGATGTGATGGACAAGACCCAAACCTAAGCATAGCACAAAGATCGGGTAGTTCGCTTGCTAGAGCTTTTCTAATGTCAAGTATCTTTCCTTAGACCATGAGATCGTAACTCCTTGATACCGTAGGAGTGCTTTGGTGTATCAAACGTCACAATGTAACCGGGTGACTATAAAGGTGCACTCAGGTATCTCCGAAAGTGTTCTTGGATTGACACGGATCGAGATCGATTTGTCACTCCGTAAAAGAGAGGTATCACGCCCACTGTAGGACATCATCATATGTGCACAATGTGACCAAGGGGTTGATCACGGATGATGTGTTACGAACGAGTAAAGAGACTTGCCGAACGAGATTGAACAAGGTATCGTATACCGACGATCAAATCTTGGGCAAGTAATATACCGCTAGACAAAGGGAATTGTATACGGATCGACCGAGTCCTTGACATTGTGGTTCATCCGTGAGATCATCGTGGAACATGGGGAGCCAACATGGGTATCCAGATCCCGCTGTTGGTTATTGACCGGAGAACGCCCTGGCCATGTCTACATGTCTCCGAACCCGTAGGGTCTACACACTTAAGGTTCGCGACGCTTAGGGTTATAAAGGAAGTTTGTATGTGGTTACCGAATGTTGTTCGAGTCCCTGATGAGATCCCGATGTCACGAGGAGTTCCGAATGGTCCAAGGTAAAGATTTATATATGGAAAGTTGTTGTTCGGTTCCTAAAAAGTTCGGTTTTTTCAGATTGTACCGGAAGCTCTGTAGGTTCCGGAGGATTCCTGAGGGGTCCGGAGGTCCCAAAATTGTTCCACCACGCCCAATACAGAGCATGGGCTGAGGGGCGCCTAGCCTTACTGGCCAGGCACCAGCCCCCAAGGCCCATGCGCATGGGAGAGGGAAACCCTAAGGGGAGGGCTCCACTTGACTTGGGAGGCACTCTCCCTGGCCGCCTCCTCGATTGGATTTGAGGGGGCCGCCCGCCTCCCTTGCCCCTATATATATGTGGGTGGAGGCAGCGCACCACAGTTCTCGGGCGCAGCCCTCCCTCCCAAGTACCCTCCTCTCCCTGTGCTTGGCGGCCCGCAGATTGCCATGTCCTCCATCACCACCACGCTATTGTGCTGCTGCTGGATGGAGTCTTCTCAACCTCCCTCTCTCCTTTCTAGATCAAGGCATGGGAGACGCCACCGGTTGTACGGGTGTTGAACGCGAGGTGCCGTCTGCTCGCACTAGGATCTCCGGTGATTTGGATCACGACGAGCACGACTCCTTCAACCCCTTTCTTGAACGCTCCGCTTAGCGATCTACAAGGGTATGTAGATGCACTCTCCTTCCCTCGTGCTGGTTTCTCCATAGATAGATCTTGGTGACACGAGGAAAATTTTGAATTTCGCCACGGCCCCTATAGTTTCTTGCACTTGTGGAAGGTTCTTCTTGTGGTCATAGGCGTAAGCTTCATCATTCCTTGAGCTGGATCGTGAAGACTTTCTAAAGCCTTTCTTCTTGGTGAATTCTCGAACTTTTCACAAGCATAGCAAGCTCCTTTCCAATGTCTTCGATCACCGTAATCGCAATGATTCTTCTTCAGATGAGGAAGCAAAGAACCTTTGCCTTCAAAGCATGAGTTCGCCATAGTTGGGGCCATAGATATCTAGTTTCTCGATAGTCGGTACTCATGTGTGTTGAGCCTCTCAAGATGTCGACGGATTGAGAGACTTGAAGTCAAGGCGTTTTGTATCATCGTGGCTAAGGTGTCAAATGAGATGTTAAGATATCTCAAGAGTGTCTTCACTATCTCATGCTTGGTAATCTCAAGATACCAGTTCTTGGAGCTCATTTGTGATATCAAGAGGCAACAATGTGAGCGACATTCTCATTGTCATGTCTCTTGAAGCGTTGAAAAGTTGGAGAGTATCGATCCGCTGATCTCGCTGAGTTGAGACGCCTTCATCGACCTTGGAGAGCCACCCCTGCACTAGCTTCGACGCTTCCAGAGCACTCACACGCCATATCGTCCTTTGGTCAAATGACCACAGATGATGTTCTTGGCGGTAGAATCCAGCTTGAATGAACTTATTGACGCCAAGGTGACACCTTCACTCAGCCTTTGGGAACGCCGTTTGACGACATACCATAGATCGACATCAATGGCTTCAAGATGCATGCACATCCTATTCTTCCAAAGAGGGATATTCAAGGCCATCAAGATGGGGCACGAGCAAAGACTTTGATTATCCCTCGCACTCGATATAGCTAAAACCCTGTGGTTAAACCAATCACACGTAACAAGGGAGTACCTTTGCTCGATACCAATTGAAAGGGCTAGTTATCGACTAGAGGGGCTGAATAGGTGATTTTATGAAAGTCTTCAAAACATGGGAGTTTCAAAGACAAACAATAGAAACGACACAATTGATGCAATGAAGGTAGACTACACTAGACAAGCCATAGTCAAGTATTCAATGAAGTGAAGGCACTAAGAGTATTAGCAGCTAGGTAGTAAAGATCAAGATGGAAGATAGTATGAAGCCAATCGTAATAGTAGTCACACAAAGGAAGTCAAACAGATAATGCAAGGTGCAATGACTTCATAAGAACAACTATAAGTAGAGAGAAGTGAGAGATAGAACCAGAGCTTCAGGAGGACACGGATTTGTTCGACCAGCCCAGCTGCAGGACAACTCGTATGTCCGGTTAGGAGGCTGAGATTCAACTCAAGACCACGCCTTCACCTTATTCCCTTTAGCTAAGGACACCTAGTCCTCGCCTAATCACTCGTAAGTCTTCAAGGTAGACTTCCAAACCTTCATGCACTTCTTTTCACCGCAATCCACAATGACTCTTGGATGCTCAGAACGCGACGCCTAACCGGCCGGAGGATTCACACCTCAAGTGTAACAAGTCTTCGATCACGCGATGTAAAGACTTCAGTGATGCCAAACACTCTTCGGCTCGGTGGTTTGGGCTTTGTCCTTGCAAGGAATCTCTTCGAAAGCTTCGGCGTGGGTTGCTCTCAAACGACAAAAGCCATGTACTAACTCCGAGCAGCCACCAATTTATGGTGTAGGGTGGGCTATTTATAGCCACCGGGCAACCCGACCGATTTGTCCGAAATGACCCCGGTCACTAAGGAACCGACACGGTTGCAACGGTCGATTTCAAACACATGCATAGCCTTGACTTGGGCTACAAGTAAAGTTGACTCATCCGACTGGATAAGATTTGCTCTCATTGTCTTTGCTCAAGACACAGGATTTGGTTGAGCATCACTACCACTCGACTTTTGTTCACTTGGACCCCACTTAACAAAGGCGGTGGTTCATATGACTCAACAAAGAAGAAAAGGAAACAACAAAACAACTAGGTCTTCGCGCCCATAGTCTTTTACTCGATGTCTTCTCATGTCATAGTCTTCAACGTGAATAGCTTCACGCACACCATTGTCTTCAATGTCTTCACACATTTTTAGGGTCATCTCCGTAGGTAAACCGAATCAATGAGGGACTACTACCGTGTTATCCTCGCACTTCACAAACACATTAGTCCTCAACCAAGTTTGTCGTCAATACTCCAAAACCAACTAGGGGTGGCACTAGATGCACTTACAAGTAGGAACTTATGCGCAAAGAAGAGCTTGTAGGGCGGCAGACTTGTAGAGGTCGATGGTCGGGCGGCCCATGCAAAGGTGGATCAAGACGCCCTCCTCAACACACACACATGTGCAGGAGGAACACGATCCTCGGCTGTGGTGGGCGGGCACGGATTTGGTCGACGGTCAGCTCGTCCGAGTTCTTCCGGATCCGACACGGTGGAGGACGGAGGGAGCTTGAAGCGCTTGATTTGGTCGAGATAGGGCCAATTGCTGGGAATGATCAGGGCAGGGCGGTTCTTGAAGGGGTGGATCTCCATAGCGCCATCCATGGTGCTCGACGGAGAGGAAAAGGGAGGTTAGAGAGAAAGAAATAGATGGTGCAGAAAAGGGAGGCGCGGACTAAGGGGACTCGACAGGCCGCAGAAGGTCATCGGTTGCTGGAGGCGCGGGTGAAAGGATCGAGAAGAGGTGTCTAGAGGGGGGTGATTAGACACTAAGTACCAAAAGTTGTAGTTTTTAACTTCTTTAAGTTTAAGTGGAGTTTAGGCACAAGTTTAACACTCACAATACATATCAAGAAAGCATGCAAAGAGTATATGAGCAGCGAAAGTAAAGCATGCAACTTGCAAGAATGTAAAGGATGGGATTGGAGGATTCAAACGCAATTGGAGACACGGATGTTTTTGTCGTGGTTCCGATAGGTGGTGCTATCGCACATCCACGCTGATGGAGACTTCAACCCACTAAGGGTAACGGCCATGAAGTCCATGGAGGGCTCAACCCACTAAGGGTCCATGAAGAAGCAACCTTGTCTATCCCACCATGGTCACCGCCTCAAGGACTTGCCTCACTAGCGTAGATCTTCACGAAGAGGCGATATCATTGTTCTTACAAACTCCTTGGTTCAACTCCACAATCTTGTTGGAGGCTCCCAAGTGACACCTAGCCAATCTAGGAGACACCACTTCCAAGAAGTAACAAATGGTGTGTTGATGATGAACTCATTGCTTTGTGCTTCAAATGATAGTCTCCCCAACACTCAACTCTCTCTCACAGGATTTGGATTTGGTGGAAAGAAGATTTGAGGAAAGCAACTTGGGGAAGGCTAGAGATCAAGATTCATATGGTAGGAATGGAATATCTTGGCCTCAACACATGAGTAGGTGGTTCTTCGTGGTGTTTTCGTGTTTCTTTTCTTCTTTGTTGAGTCATAGGAACCACCGTGATTGTTAAGGGGGTCCAAGTGAACTAAGTCGAGTGATCAAGTGATGCTCAACCTGAATCCTATGTCTTCGAGCGAAGACAATGAGAGCAAATCTTATCCAGAGCTGGATGAGTCACTTTGCTTGTAGCCCAAGTAAAGTTGCCACGCGTGTTTGAAATCGACCGCTGGAACACGTGGTCAGTTCCTTAGTGACCCAGGTCATTTTGGACAAATCAGGTCGGGTTGCCTAGTGGCTATAAATAGCCCACCCCCTACACCATAAATTGGTGGCTACTCGAGTTTGTGCACGGCTTTTATCGCTTGAGAGCAACCCACCTCAAGCATTTGAGAGAGAGAAACTTGCAGGACAAAGCCCAAACACCCGTGAGCCAAAGAGTGTTAGCATCATCAAGTCTTTTTCGTCAGGTGGCTCAAGACTTATTACACTTGAGGACTGTGAATCCTCCAAAGAAAGTTAGGTGTCGCGCTCGAGCATCCAAGAGTCATTGGGGATTGCCGTGAACGAAGTTCGGAAGGTTTGGAAGTCTCCTGAAGACTTACCAGAGTGATTGGGCGAGGACCGGTGTCCTTAGCTCAAGGGGAATAAGGTGAAGACACGGTCTTCCGAGTTAAATCTCAGCCTCCCTAACCGGACGCATAGCTGACACAACAACCGAACTGGTCCAACAAACTCGTGTCTTCAACAAGCAACCGGTTCTATCCCTTCCAACCTTACTTGAGTTTGTCTTCATGAAGTCATTGCTACTGCTCATCCGCTTGACTTCACTGCTTGACTTCTATTGTTGATTGGCTTCATACTATCTTCCATCTTGATCTTTATCGCTTAACCGCTATTAGTCCTCAGATTTCATATCATTCCATACTTGACTATGGCTTGTTTAGGTTAGTTTATCTTCCGCGCATATCAATTAGGTTTTTCGTTGTTTGTCTTCAAACTTCCAAGTTCTCAAGACTTTCATAAAAATCGCCTATTCACCCCTCTACTCGATACTAGCACTTTCAATTTGTATCGAGCAAGGTACTCCCTTGTTCTGGTGATTCGCTTAACCACCGGAGTTTCATTATGTCGATCGGGGATAATCAAGGTCTCCGCTGCTTGCCCCGTGTTCGATGGAACTGAATATCCTATCGAAGAATAAGATGCGATGCATCTTGAAGCCATTGATGTCGACTCGTATGTCGCAAGAATGGCGCTCCCAAACCGTGAAGGTGTCACCCCATCGATGTCAAGAAGTTCATTCAATCGACTCCACCGCGAAGAACATCATCTCGTGGTCATCTCGACCAAAGGACAAGATGGTCGAGGAGTGCTCCGAAACGCCGGTTAGTTTGGGATCGCTATCCAAGGTCAATGAAGGCGCTTTCAACCCGAGAGATCAAAGAATCAATGTTCTCCGCTACCTCTTCAACCGCTTCAAGAGAAACGACAATGAGAATGTCCAGCCTATGTTTGATCGCTTCACCGATATCACAAATGAACTTCAAGCTCTTGGCGAACCGAGATTACTAAGCATGAAATCGCCAAGACACTACCGAGATCACTTGACAGCCCTTTGACACCCTTGCCCTCATGATACAAGAACGCCCCGACTTCAAGACACTCGATCCGTCTGATATACTTGAGAGGCTCAACACACATGAGTTCCATATCCGAGAAAAGAGATATCTATGGTCCAAGCTATGGCCGAACTCGTGATTTGAAGGCAAAAGTTGTTTCTCATCTCAAGAAGAATCACCGCAGCTCAAGATCCCAAGACATTGAAGGAACTTGCTATGCTTGTGAAGAAGTTCCAAATTCACAAATAAGAAAGGCTTCGAAAGTCTTCACGATCTAGCTCAAGGAATGATGAAGCTTCCACACATGATCACAAGAAGAGAACCCGCACAAGTGCAAGAAACCTGGTCACTACATATCTAAGTGTCCACAAGGGGACAATGAGAAGAAGAAGAAGAAAAGCAAGGAATATGATTCTGATGACAAGAAGAAGAAGAAATCCTCAAAGTCCTCTAAGTCTTCTTCCAAGTCTTCATCATACAAGAAGAGCTCATCTCGCAAGGCTCAAGCTTTTGTTGGCAAGGAAATGGATTCAGAGGAGGAGTCTCGCTCGAGGAGGCGAGGTGGAGTCCGAGAGGAGTCTCGACTCGCGCTGTAAGTCCGGCTCTAGCCATCGCTTATGTTGCCAAGTCCATCTTCAACATCAAGACAATGACTTCCACACCAACGCAAGCTAATGACGAAGACGATCCTACTCCCACCTATCGCTTCATGGCACGCGTGCCAAGGTAAAATCACGCGATGCTTACTTTCAAACTTCCCGTGAAGATGACTCGACAGAATCCAAACCCAGCTACAAAACACTTGCTAAAATTGCAGCTAAACAACAAAAGGCTATGGAACATACTAAAAACTGTTAGACAAAAGCGATGACCTGTTGGACGCTGAAATGACACGCTCACAGCCTTTTAGTTGATGACATAAAATGTCTTTATGCTAAGTACCAAGAACTTGAAGGTCGCCATGAATCACTCTCAACTACTTATGAAAGGCTCTCCTATGATTATCTTCAAAGGAAACAAGAGCTTGAGAAATTGAGAGCAGCTCATGAAGATCTTCAAAAGTGAATGAGTCACTTCAACCAATGATCAGGTTCCGCCAGAAGGATTTGAACCACCATGTCTAAAATGCATTGAGCGTGATAACGCTACATCTCTGCTCGAATGTTCCATCGCGCATCGCTTTCATTGTCTTCACCCACCGATGTGGTCACTAACCCTCTCGCAGAGGATACCGCGCTGTTGCTAATGAAAATGCTATGTTGAAGACATTGCTTGAAACAGAATGTACAAAAGTTTGAAGGGACATCGACTCTCGCGATGTCTTCAAAAGCGATTCTCAACCGAAACCCCAGGAAAGAGGGTGTAGGGTTCGAGAGGAAAATGAACGCTGATGGCTCATATCGAAGCCCGAGCAAGACCCCAAAACCACATGGGTTGTCAAAGGACCTTCAAGAGATCCATCTACCTTATCCGCTTTACTTGTGCTAATCCTATTATCATTGATGAACTTTGATGCAAACTATAAGCTGTTCAAAAATCGAATGGTGAAGTGTTTGCTGTGACATTGGCACTAATCGCAGAATGGACCACCTATGAAGAAGATCCGGTACCTAAGCGTACATTGAGAATCTTCCGTGAATGTCGCCATGACACCACCTAGGAAGAAGACAAACCCCTGCACCTATAGCTTCATATGGCCCAAAGGTTTCATACAAATACAGACTCACATGAGTCACAGAACGCCAATGCTTTGCAGTGAAATCATGCTCAACAGATGAATATGAGCGCGTATCTTCGAACCGCTATGTTCATAGGACTAAGAACTTTTCGCTTATTCATATGATTATCATTCATCTCCGCAAGGCTATTTGCTAGGGCTCCAAAGCCAAAATTCTCGATGCTGCACTTAGACTCATTGTTTCTAAGCCCCCATTCAAAATGTGGGTGGCAAAGAAG
>JAHHZJ010007046.1:0-15980 GCA_021437245.1 Aegilops speltoides | reverse complement strand
AATCGGTGGAACTCCGCCTCACGAAGAGTACGTAAGGTCGGTCCCGGCGCTCCCTCCCACAATACCGTCAAACAAGATTGACTAGTAGTAAGTAGTATATTGAATAAAATCAACGCCCACAACTACTTTGTGTTCTACCTCGCAAAGAATCTACGTAATAGACCTAGCTCATGATGCCACTCTTAGGGAACGAAAGCGTAAA
Organism: Aegilops speltoides; assembly: GCA_021437245.1. Lineage (NCBI taxonomy): Eukaryota > Viridiplantae > Streptophyta > Magnoliopsida > Poales > Poaceae > Aegilops > Aegilops speltoides. The sequence continues at coordinate 15,778 of JAHHZJ010007046.1, read as the reverse complement.
TTCAAAATTTTCCCACGGTCACCAAGATCTATCTATGGAGAAACCAGCAACGAGGGAAGGAGAGTGCATCTACATACCCTTGTAGATCGCTAAGCGGAAGCTGCTCAAGAGAACGGGTTGAAGGAGTCGATTGTCTGTGATCCAAATCAACGGAGATCCTAGTGCCGAATCTGACGGCACCTCCTCTGCTCAACACACGAGACAGTCCGGTGACGCCTCCCATGCCTTGATCCAGCAAGGAGAGAGAGGAGAGGTTGAGGAAGACTCCATCCAGCAGCAAGACGCACGGCAGTGGTGGTGGTGGAGGAGTGGCAATCCCGCAGGCTCTCGCCAAGCACCGCAAGAGAGGAGGAGTACTTGGGAGAGGGAGGAGGGCTGCCCCTCGTGTTGAGCTCCCATGCATCTCCCCACTTTATATAGGGGTGGAGGGCTGGTTTCTTGCCCTCCAAGTCCATTAAAAGGCGTTGCCAAGGTGGGAGGAAAGAAATCCCATCATTTCCTTCCCCATCGATTGTTATCCCCTTTTAGGGATCTTGATCTTATTCCTCGGGATATGATCTTATTCCTTCTAAGGGGGGATCTTGGTGCGCTTGACCAGGGGTGTGGGGACTTTCCACTACTACTCACACGTTCATGTGGGTCCCCATGCAGGTGGGCCCCACTATGGAACCTTCTAGAACCTTTCCAGCACAATATCGAAAAATCCCTCAACATTTTCCGGGCCAAAATAGGACTTCCCATATATAAATCTTTACCTCCGACCATTCCTAACTCCTCGTGACGTCCGTGATCTCATCCGGGACTCAACAACATTCGCAACTACATACAAGCTTCCTTTATAACCCTAGCGCCATCGAACCTTATGTGTAGACTTCTACGGGTTCGGGAGATATGTAGACATGACCGAGACGTTCTCCCGTCAATAACCAACAGCGGATCTCGATATACCATGTTGGTTCCTACATGTTCCACGATGATCTCATCGGATGAACCACGTATGTCAAGGACTCAATCGATCCCGTGATACAACCCTTTGTCTAGCGGTATTTTACTTGCCCGAGATTCGATCGCCAGTATACCGATACCTTGTTCAATCTCACTACCGCAAGTCTCTTTACTCGCTCGCAACACATCATCCCATGATCAACCCCTTGGTCACATTGTGCACATTCTGATGATGTACTACCGAAAGGGCTCAGAGATACCTCTCCGCTTACACGGAGTGACAAATCCCAGCCTCGATCCGCGGTCGACCCAACACTTTCTTGAGATACCTGTAGTGCACCTTTATAGTCACCCAGCCACGCCTGGACGCTTGAATACACCCAAAGCACTTCTACGGTATCCGGGAGTTACATCATCTCATGGTCTAAGGAAGAGATACTTGACATTGGAAAAGCTTTAGCAAACGAACTACACGATCTTTGTGCTATGCTTAGATTGGTCTTGTCCATCACATCATTCTCCTAATGATGTGATCCCGCTATCAACTATATCCAATGTCCATAGCCAGGAAACCATGACTATATGTTGATCACAACGAGCTAGTCAACTAGGAGGCTCACTAGGGACATATTGTGGTCTATGTATTCACACGGTATTACGATTTCCGGATAATACAGCTTATAGCATGAATAAAAGACAATTATCATGAACAAGGAAATATAATAATACTTTTATTATTGCCTCTAGGGCATATTTCCAACATGGGGATGAGGCCGAGGTTCACACGCGTGTTGCCGAAGTCCTCATTGAGCCCAGCCGTGAGCTTGTTGAGGAGGAGGTCATCATCGATCTTCGCGCCAATATCACTTGAGCTCGTCAAACAGAGTCTTCAGCGGCGGCAATAGTCATCGACGAGAGGTGCTCTCCTCGTGACACCCAAAGAACTCTTGGTGCAAAAACGCGGACGCCGGAGCTTGTTGTCGGTGAAGAGCCCGTTCAGCTTGGTCCACACTACGGGCATCTCACCTTCCGCCACGACTTCCCTGGAAGAGGTCCGCGAGATGGTGAGGAAGAACCAGCATATGATCGTGGTGTTGATGGTGGACCAGTCATGGAACTCAGGACGCAGGCTCGAGCCGATGCGTTGCCGCCCACGTGGTCGGCGAGATGATATACCTTAACACGAGGAAGAAATACGCCTTCCACATGTAGTAGGAGGATTCCGCTCCGGAGAGATGAACCCACACCCACTCAAGATGTTCAGGTCATGGATGTCGCTCACGCCGGGAGGGTTAGCGCTGCAAACGGATTGGAGTTGGTGGACATGAAGGATGGGATGGACGACATGACGAGGGCAAAGCGCAACCATCGGATCGCAAGCGGCGCCGGCTAAGCATGTTGGGTCCGAGTTGGGAACTGGCAAAAGCAAAGCAATACCCGAAGCGTAGAAGCAATGAAGCTAAGGTTGGGCAGTAAAAGGTCAAAGCGCAAAGAACAACGAGCGGAGCAGCAGCAGTGATTGGCAAAGTGCGTTATTGGGATGAAAGCGACTACCATGATGATGAAAGCGACGACGAAAGTGCAGCGAGGATGAAAGCGGCGGCTGCCACATAGGAGACGCGCAAGGTGAGGGCGCGGGGCGGCGTAGCCGCGCAGAAGAAGGAAGACTAGATTTAGAACCTAAAAAATGATACCATGTATGAGATTATGATTGCATGTATGTATTGCTCTTTCATTTTTTTTTGAGTGGTAAACCAACACTTTATTCAAGACGGGTTCGCTTTATAGGAATTATAAACGGGTCATGGGGAAAGCCTAGCCACACATGACGCTTTACACCACTAATCTATCATTTTAAAAAACTTGGCCAAACTCAGGGCCCCAAAATTCAACACACGACTTTCAAAAATAAAAAGACAGCTATCAAAATCCCTACCAAGCTTCAATCTTTGATGATCACGCTATATAGGCCAGCCACCCCTTATGAATCTCTTCCACCACTCGCTTTTGCAGTCACATGCAATAACGATTCTTCTTAGAGAGAGATCTTGTGCCAAAGGTTTTAGCTTCTCGCGCATGCAAGCGCTTCTAGAGTCAGCTGGTCATGAATGTCACTAAATACAATCGCGAAGAGCCTGTATGTGCCATCCTGATCCCGCATAAACCGCCGATGAACCTCCATTCCCTACCCTTGCTGAACTCCATCCACGCAGTATTTTGCCACGCCTCGCCTAGTGCTCTCCATCATATCTATCTTCGTTCTCCTTGGCGCTACATTCTCATATTGGAACTGTTATGCGGTTTGTTTCATTGATTACTCAAGTTCCAAGAATAAACCGTTAATGAAGGAGTTAGTATGTGAGGGCTCAAGAATTCCTTCATGTATTATTTATATACACACACCAAATCGCCCACAAAGTCACCACAGCTCCGATCAAGAGTGCATGCGCATGAGTTCGACCAAGCTGAAAAGATCCATCTCTTAAGCGCCCCATCTGATGTAGCTCGTAGTATAGATGAAATATCATCTTCATGAGAGCCCACACACGATCGGGCCATAGTACACCCTGAAGGGAATGGCGCTTATGAATCTCTGCGCCCACATATCCTGCATCGATCTGCAATGCCATCTTCCCGTAGCCTCACATCTTCGTTGGAATTGAGTGCTTTGCTAGTCTCCAAAGGAAATTCCTTTATTTTCCCTGCACTTTTCATCGACTACAATGATTTCCAAGATCTCGCTTCGCTTCGTAGTTTTAGTTTCCTACCCTACCTTCCACCCAATCTTTCTTCTTCTCTTAGTATCAGCTAGCATGCGATAAGCGCATCCGACTCAAAAACGCCCACTCTTCTCATGATTCCATGCCCAAAAATCTTCCATTCTCCTTGTGCTCGGGGATCCCTAGGATTATGTTTGAATCAAGAAGCAATAAAAATCTGTTCCACAAGTTCCTTCTCCAAGAAGCATTAGTTTCATCTATCGATCACTTATAAGTTGTGGTGGGTTAGCGAAGGCAAGCAATCGGCCCCATAGTCCCGCTTCTAGGGATCCAATTATCTTGCCATATCCACCAGAGTGGCTCCATCACGACTCTCCTTATTAGACCGGAGTAACACGCCTCGGCCTTCCAAAACTACCCTCCACACTGTGAGGGATGACTCCCAAGCTCAAAGTAGAGTATGTTAGAGTCGTCAGGAAGTAAATGGCTTTAAATATACGAAAGCACATAGCTTAATCATGTTGTTGCAATAGCGCCATGCCCGGCGTAGCTAGGAGAGCAAGGTTAGAAAGCTCAAAATCTCAAATCCAAGACCTCCCATGAACTTTGGTTGTGTCATAGTATGCCATGATACCCAAAGGGGTTTTCTTCCTCCTACTACTCCCCACCAAAATTGATGGATTAATTTGTTCAGTGCTCACATAAGCCTCTCGAAGTTTAAAACAGACATGGAATAGACTGCATCGCTGTGCAATCGACTTCACTAGAACCTCCTTTCCCAACTAAGAAATAGTTTTCAATCCAACCTTTCACTTTACTCCACAATCTGTCCTTTAATTATTTGAAAGCCCCAAACTTAGATGCTCTAACATCAAGGCATCCCAAGATATTTATCCTTTAAACTTTCATTTGGCATGTTCGAATTGTCTTAACCACTTCCTTCACACTAGCTGGCAGCCCTTGCTAAAGAAAACATTAGATTTCATTGGGTTAATCCTCCGATTCGATGCTTGACAATAAGTTTCCAATAGGTTTGATACCTCCGTCCGCCTCCACCATTCGCTTTGAAAACAGCAGGCTATCATCTCGCAAACAAAAGGTGATTAACTGGTGGTGCCAAGGCCACTCAGATCCCACCCATCCGAGATGACTGATTCACATTCTTCAAGAGGCACGAAAGGCCCCTCTACTCTAATAAAAACAGTAAGGGAGATTGGATCTCCTCGCCGAATACCTATGCTCGGTTTGAATTCTTCCAACTTCTTGCCATTTAGCAAAATCGAAAAGGATACCGAGCTTACAAAATGCATAACAATGTTTATCCATCTCTCCTAAGCTTCCAGCTTTAACATGATCGCCAGGCAGTCCAATTCAACCCTATCGAAGCCTCGTGATCATGTCCAACTTGAGTGCACAATGTCGATGTTCGACAGCTCGATCAGACTTCATAAAATGCAAGCACTCATAGGCAACAATAATGTTGTCAAGTAATCATACGCCCGCATAAAGGCTGACTTCTCGCAGAAATAATCTCCGAAGCACCTTTTTAAACGATAAGCAATGACCTTTGATGCTATCTTGTATAGGACGATACACAAACTTATCGGGCGGAACTGTGAAAGAAGAGTCGGATCTTTTACCTTTGGAATAAGCACCAAAAGGGTTTGATTGATACCTTCCGCACTCTCATGTCCCTCCACAATCTTCGTATTAGCAGCCATCACTTCCGCCCGCAAATGGCCCAATGTTTCAAAAAATGAGCCGGAGAACCATCTGGGCCCGGAGCTTTAGTCGGGTACATCTGAAACAACGCCTTCTTCACTTCTTCTTCAAGATATACAACATCAAGTCGAGCTCTCATATCAGCCGCACTTTTTGGCTGACAAAGGTCCAAGATTTCTCGTGATATTATTACATCCTTCCGAGGTATAAAACTCCTTGTAAAATTGCGTCATTATCGATTCGATCTCATCAACGCCTTCACCACCATTCCATCGTTTCATCAACATTGATATTCTGTTTTTCTTCGCCTCATCGCTGCTCTTCTCCTCGAAAATACCCGTGTTCTTATCCCCATGTGTTAACCAGTCCACTTCTTGATCTCGCTTCTCTAGAATTTCTTCTCTCGCATGCCTCAACCAGCCTATCTCGTCACCTTAATCTCCAAATGACTCGGTGCACACTCTTCCCGCACACACTTCTTAAGACCTCAAGTTCTATCTTCAACCATTTTATCTCTCCCTTAATGTGTCCAAAAGTATTCCCTGCCCCAGCCTTGATAGATTCTCTCCCAAGCTTCCGAAGTTTTGTCTGTAATTTCTGGACATACAAACCAGCATTCAACCTCCCCACTCGGTCTCAACAAAAGTTGGTAGCTCGGGGTCTCTCCCACATCAGCTCATACTTAAAACTTTTGGTGCTCGCTCTCCACCGCCCGAGAGAGAGTCATGACGATCGACCATGATCCGATGTCGCCGATGTTATGTTTTCCACCTCCGATCCAAAAAGAACACACCAGCCCGGATCCGCTATGCCTCTATCCAGCCGGACTCGCATACGTACACCGCTACTCTTTTTTCAAAAGTCCACATCCTGCCCTTGAATCCAAGATCAGCAAGACCACATATGTCGAAGCGCTTCCCTCGAAAGAGTCCATCCGCCTGCGCTGCTGATTAACCCCTCGTGCTCGCTTTGAATCAAAACCCAAGAAATCTCCGAAAGTGCCATCCATGGCAGATTAGAACTTCCCGCAATGGAGCACAAAGTATCCCAAGTCTTGTAACGCTCAGCCTACTTGGGCCTCGCCATATGCATGTCAATCTCAAGGCGCCGACCTAAGTTAGCAATTTTGTATCAACATGATACCTTGAGTAACCAACAATTTTGAGCTTTATTGAATCATTCTTGCAATATTACAATGCCTCCACTCCTTCCTGTACTTCCAACCGCAAAAGAGCGCTATCAAAACCAAAAGACTGAGCTAAAATTTCAGCATGCACTTTACTTATTTGAGTTTCAACAAGACATAGCACAATCGGGGTAAATTTTGCCGTGAGTTCACGGGCTTCACAAACTATCGCAGGATTACCCAAACCACTTACGCTCCAGCCAGACATCTATTAGACCGGCGTCCTCCCCGAGGAGGCCGCCAAATTCATTGGATCTTCTACTTCCACATCTTCCCGCCCGCCTCCTTCTTCTTCGACGATAGGTACCTTGCCAGCGTAGGCAGCCGCTGCTTCCGAGGTTGACGTTGTTGGTGCCCCTTCAATTCTCAAACACAGTCAGCTACCTTGCCCGTGAAGGTGAGGCAAAGCTTGTCCTCGACATTGATGGTGCCATCCTCAAGAACTAGATGCTTGTGAATATTTCTCTTCTCCTGCTCCATTGATGTCCTGACTTCTGAAACCATCTCGGCTTGTGTTCTTCCTTCCGCTCTCATGCCACTCCTCCCTGCACTTCTCCTCCACATCTTCCACCGGCTCCTCTTCCTCCCATCCTCCTCGCACACCACCCCTAGCTCCTCGACCTCCAAAGAAAAGGTCTAGCCATTGGTGGCTCCGTGTTCCACAACAGCCATTCCCCCACTCATACATCCGGTGATCATGCACTGGCCGCCACACTCCTCCGCTTAGATGACCCATAATGCCGCATAAGAAGCAAAAGTCGTGGAGCTTTTCATAGAAAACAGGATATCTCTTAAGTCCTCGCAGTGTAATCCGGACAAACCTAACCAAGCTTCTCAACATCAAGAAACCCCTGCTCGTGGTGCCGCTTAGGATTGATCACTCCTTCGTGACTACCACCATGAACGGTGGACCTCCCACTTTAGCTGCTACCTTCTCCGCTAGTTCTTTCTTTGTCGTGAAGGCCATCTAGTAAACCCTTGATCCGCGCCTCAAACCGCACCTTATTAAGACTATATTCTCGATACATCCGCGGAACCCGTCAGATTTGGCTAATAATGACCACAGCTCTCAAACAGCAGCATGGCCCCCATCCATTATACGCCTCCAATCTCCAAGACAATGGCACCGGACTAAGAATAGATTAGGTCCCTCGACACTAAAGGTCACGCTTCTTCCCGCTGCCCCTGCTGCTTTCATCTGGTTCAACAGAGCGGCATGGTCAAGGGTTTAGTAGTATGAACCCTAAAAAGCCCGAGCCATCTTACATCCTCGACAAGCTCTTCAACCTCTCCCGAGAGATCAAGATCGCCCTCTTCCTCACACATGCAGTTTTAGTTCAGCAGATTGATCTTCCAGATCTCGGTTCTCGTCCGTAGCCTTCTCCAATCCTCTCCTTCTTCCTCCCCATGAACTTCTCCCGCAACTTCATCCTCTCTCTCCTCCTCCTCCAAGACGCTGCTTAGGAACGCTACTTTGCATCGCTCACGACGCACCTTCATCCAATCTCCGCACTTTCTCCTTCTCTCTCCCTCTTCCCCTGCCTCCGCCCACATGTATTGTTTCATGCATAGGCACGATATATGATGTACAAAGGTGGGCCATGGACTCAACTATCCAAGGAACTAGGAGGCAGGCCCAATACACAATATGCACATAACACATATACTTAACATCGCTAATGGATCCGCTTGGAAAGGGATAGTCCCACGGAATGCAGACGGAAGTCCGATCTTTGGCTTATCGCCACTTTTTTTCTTTGTAGTGATGCTCTTCAAGCAGAGTTACATGCAATAAGGGAGGGTATCTCACTTGCTATCGAGCTTATCAGATTTTTTCAATGGCGCTCGATCGGACTCAACGATAGCTCGCCTTCATTGTTCTCCCGATACTCGACCGCTCAGCCTATGGACATTTAGTTATAGTTGGTAGAGAGTTTATTCCAATGAAAATTTTGAGAGTTCAAAATAAGTTGTTGATTGTCCGCTAACTATGGGAGATTAGAGTGTAGCACAACTTTGGCTACATAATCGCCTCCTTGGCCCTATTTGGATCCCTCGTTAGAGTTAGATTGAGTTAGTTTGGCCTCAACTAGCTTTTAAATGATCCAAACACATGGGTTAGTTTCAGCTAGTTGGATCTAACCCATGTAAAAACTATCCCGGCCGGAGAGGCGCTTAGTTGATGATTAAGGTCATAGATGTTCGAAAACACCGGCCCTTGGATCATCGGGTCACGCCCAACGCATCTGTAAATGCGATGTAGCACTCTAGAAAGGATCGAATGGCTCAGCCATGCATGTCGGGCTTACCATTATAAAGAATAAGATCATGTGAGAGGGAGCGGGAGCCATGGACATCATAAAACCGTAGAAGGAACAAATTACTACAACACCACTCTGAGTCTTGGTCTTTAATTACTCATTATGAAATGAGATTCAATGAATCTCAGCACCCATCATATATCCTCCACCGGATATAACCGCGCGCCTCGACATTATACAAAGGAGACCAAACCCAATCGCCAGATCCTTATCGATCCTCATTGTGCCGACAGCCAAAACCTCACCGTGACATTCCTATCACGCTTTGACGCCCCGCTTCTCTCCTACATAATCTTCGCTAAACGGCCCAACCCTACATTGTCCTCTTGCTCCACTTCGAGCTTGCCATCCACGCCATATCGCCTCCCACACCGCCTTTCACCGCTGCGAGCTTATTCACAACCCCGGTGATGGCGTAGACGCATGCGCGGTCGCGTTTGGCCCCCGCTACCGCTAATCGACCACGCATTGTCGCTCCCTGGGCCACAAATGTTATCCTCCTTGTGCATTCACGCTGACATGACTTCAGTGGTCTGCGCGGAGGTTGCTCAATCATCGCCCACTCGCCACCGATGATGTGGCAGTCCGCACAACAGGCTACTATACACGGTACATGGACAACTTCGACATGCTCGAGGCAACCATCCAACTTTGGTCTCCGATTATGACACACCACGGCCTTCATCTCATTAATCATGGACTGGATTTCTGGTCGACACCAAACATCGAGGGTTGGCACGACGGTCAGGGATTCAGACATGGAGGCGGCACGACAAGGGAGGCTCTCACGAGCATGGCTGGGTCACGAGGCGGGCACGGAGGCCTAGAGCCGGTCCATCCCATTTTTGGGCTCAAGCGATGTAAAACAATAGTACTAAACTTTTATACTTTACTTTAGATTAAGTGTACCATATTAGAACTTAAATTTAATATCATTTTCTATTACTTAGCTTACATAACAATGTTTCCAAATCATAATTATATTCATCATTGTTATATAGTTGCAATGTATATCACTGAAATTTTTAATCCTACAAAACTTAAATAGTTTGATATACAAAATTCTTTTTGTTAAAAACCATTCAAATTTATTTTCTAATGTTTAATAAATTATATAGGGTATATACATATGTTTGCATATTTATGTGTGTGTGTCCATATCTCTTTAATATTATTGAATGGCATGGTATAGATTTCTAAATTATATATTTCCTCCGTTCAAATAAGTGTCGTTGACTTAGTTCAACTTTAAGACACTTATTTTGGGATGAAGTGAGTACGCACTAACCAATATTTTAATTGTGGTTTCTATTATACATTAGACAATCATTTCGTAGGAACTTCTAGGGCATATCAAATATAAGTTGGGTTCAGTAATGGAATCATCAAAGAACCAAAGATGTTGTTGATTTTACTTTTGCATATAGTTCAATTATTTGACATGCTCATCAAGAGTCACTTGGTTAAATATGGTGCAAATGAGATCTCCTACCTGGTTTCTCAAATGAAAAATGTGCATTGGGTTAAAATTGAAATCTAGTTACTATAAATTTCATTGTGGTACTAAGACATCCATTGTAAATAGAGACTAGCATATCTAAAATCAATCTACGGCTGTCGGATTGATTTGCCTCGTAGCGTGTATAAGCTATTAGTATGTGATGAACTTGTGTTCTCGCAAATTGAGGCTATATTTTAAGCATTTAATAATGTTTTAGATGAAATGTATAATTGTATAGTCTCTACTACTAACGGAGAATTTGTCATCGTGGTGATGGTTCAACCTACTCCCCCACCTCGCTCGATTCCTCGCGACTGCCTGTAAAAAATGCCACCTACACTTCTGCCTGAATCGAACCCTCGCCTCCCAATCATGGCTTACACCCTCAACCTCGTGGTGCCTATCCATGATATCTTCTCCCTCGACCTCCTATACTACAAGCAACCACCATAAACCAATCAACAATCATCACCAAGAAAAAGAAACATCGCTACCTCACTAACACACATCGTGGTCACCACCTCCGGTTCTTGCCAGCCATAATATTAAAATAGATAGTGATAGGTGTAGGTGTCAAAACCGGCGGATCCTAGTAGGGGGGTCCCCAACTGGCATCTAGGCGGATGGTAACAGGAGACAAGGGACACGATGTTTTACCCAGGTTCGGCCTCTCGATGGAGGTAAAACCCCACATCCCTGCTTGATTAATATTGATGATGTGTATTACAAGAGTGGATCTACCACGAGATCAAGGAGGCTAAACCCTAGAAGCTAGCCTATGGTATGATTGTTGCAATGTATGTTGTGTCCCACGGACTAAAAACCTCCGTTTATACGGTACACCGGAGAGGGCTAGGGTTACACAGTAGTCGGTTACAATGGTAGGAGATCTACATATCCAGACGCCAAGCTTGCCTTCCACGCCAAGGAAAGTCCCATCCGGACACGGACGGAGTCTTCCATCTTGTATCTTCAGTAGTCTTGGAGTCCGGCCGGACGATGATAGTCCCGCTTGTCCCGACACTCCCTAGTCCAGATTCCTCAAGAGTCTCTAACCAGGCTTCAATGACGATAAGTCCAGCGCCAGATATAGTCTTCTGTCGTTGCAAGGCGGTTCTCCTTTAAATTCCATGTACCGCCGAACAAAGGTCCGCTTCCTCATCAATGTTGTGCTTGGCTTCCACGCCCAATAATGGCCTTTCTTCCACGCCTATCGCATCTAATGCGAAAAAGCTGTGGTATCTTTTATGTTTTACCCCTAGTTGTGCAAATAATCTACCTAGAAGTGAGGCAAGAATCCGCATCCAAATCACAACCATCTTCCTTCCACGAGTACTCATCGGAGTGCCTCCAATCGAAAAATCCATTCCATCATGGACCGCCGACGGCCCTCCTCCTCAAGGCCCTAGCCCATCGCCAGAGACTCAAGGGAGATGTTCGTCGTCTGCACAACGAAGTCGGGTGAAGCTCCAAGCAGAGGGATATCTCCTCCGGCTTTCATGGTCCCGGTTCGAAATGGTTGCCACACCTACCAAGGTGTGGAAGTGCGGAGGCTACCCCAAGTCCCAACAAAGGAGCGGGTATGCTTCGCCCCCATCCTCGACAAGGACTCTGATTTTCTATACATCCGCTCCTCCACGGCTCCTAGAGTTCTACTTGACCAAAGCTCCATCACCTACGCCTCGCTCTATCCTCGCCATATCGCCGGTTATGTAGCTCTTTGCGAGCTATTTCTAGGCATCGAGCCCCATTTTACTCCGTGTAAGAGGTTGTTCTCGCCATACCCCATTCTCACGTAGGGTCCATATATCAAGTGGGCGGCACTAAATATGGCGATTGCCGGACCGGACATCCATCCGAACCCCTAAGAAAGCGCCCAAGACCTGCCTTCTAATGGTTTTACATGGAAGATGATCCGCTGCCGACCTCGCTCGGATCGGGCTCTCCTCGAGTTCAAGATCGCTTCCTCTCGAAGAAACGCCTTTAGTTGGCTTCAGCAGAGCCCCTAACCGAGGAAGACAAGAGCTGCCCATTATCCGATGGCAATAATAAGGTTATCGTCTATTCCGAAAGCGACCATGATTGAGCCATGGCAACATGCATTACGCTGGGGGCAGCCACTGCAATACGGGGCCACCTCATGTGGGATTTCAACGGGAAGACGATGCCACCCGCCATGGTCGCAGGACCGGATTCGCCGAGGATCCGTGAAGATCATGTCCGCCTCGCATAAGGGGGAGAAGGAGGACTTCTCCTGCACGTAACCTGCTGAATGGTTTCTCCATGAATAACCTCGGCGTTGGGTGTTGGACACTTTAAGGGCCCGACCCATGCTTTCAAAGTTTAAGCTTTATATTATATCTCCGACGCAGAACTACACCGGATTGTGGAGGACATGATAAGTCCAGCTCGCAACTCGAGGATCCAGAGAGATCCTGTGATCCGCCTCCAAGAGGATCCTACATAAAGGTGGAGCTAATCGACGGGTGTTCCACCAGCTTAGCATGGATAATGCTTTAGTCGCCATTACGGCCGACTACTCCCGGATCAGATTCGCTTCCTGTGTGATTGTGACCAAGTCCGACACCATTATCTCTTCCTTGCTCATTTCACCTTCGTGATACGATGGTGTTTTGCAGAAGCGCCTTCAAGGCGGGAAGCCGAGTCATGCAAGCGGCTGACCAACAAAGGCCAGTTCGACCAATAGGCGGAAGAGGAGCGCGGCTGGACTGAAACGTCGCCGCGCAGGTATAGCTCTCAGAAGCTAATTATTTGGAGCAACGCTCCTAGGAAGCGCTTTGAGTGCTCAATGACTTTTATAGAAGAAAAGCGCCGCCGATCATGCGGGCGGGAGGTTGCCGATCCAACCTCTACCAGCCCAGCCCAAAGCACCTGGTCCGGGAGGGGGAGGCGAGCGCAAGGCGCGAGCCGACACCTCCGATGGAGGATGCCGGCTGCATCGCCCGCCACTACCAAGTTCGAGGTGAGAGAGCGCTATGAACCATAGGCGCCAATAACAGATTTAGTGACGCTGCGCTTCTCCCCGAGGCGTTGAATGCCTTTACTGCGCATGCAGACTCGCGGCGCTCAAGATGGTTTTACCAGAGCTATAGAGCAAAGATGTAAAGGACATAATGGTAAGAGAATTTAACAGCTTATATATGCCAAGAGCTCCCCGAGACTTAAAGTAGTTAGTGTTAATCGACGGATAGATCATTTGAAACGCAGGATCTTACCGAGAAGAATACCCAACTGTCTCCAGAGCTGCAAGATTGTAAGGCCTCAACTTGAGGCCGCACTTGCTCGCCGCAGGAGGAAACACGGAGACCCCTCCTAGTAACACATTTTTTTGGTAAAAATATAAGGCCAGGCGGCGTATGCAACAGTCTAATAATGATATTGCGGTGCCGGACAAGATCCCGACAGAAAGAGCTATTAGGCCAGTCAAGGTCGTGAGAGGGTGCTCAATAGAGTGCAGCAGAAAGGAATAAGCTCCAGATGCCCACGCCCAGCCCGGAGAAGAGCTGAAAGGTGTTCGGCCGAGTTGTTTGGTCTGCTAAGGAGAATCAGCGCCTTCATTGCGGCATCTATAGTAAGTGCGCTGCTTAACCCTTGAAAAGAAGAATTCGGGCGAGGAAGTCAATTGACAAAATATGTCCAGAGGTATACTCACAGGTCGCCATGCAGAGGAGATGCCCAGACGACGGGTGATCAACTTCCCAAATCGTTGCAGCTGCTCGAACGAAGTTCTGGCAGTGATGAGAGGCGCCGTTTCAGCTGCTTTATGGACGGCCCTTGCCCTGCCCGCCAAGGCCTTGGGGAGCTTACGGAGAAGCTTCGTGGAATGCGGTAGCGCCCGCTTATGGAAGATTTCGCCTGCCGCCAAGGTGCCAGGAGGCTTGGGCCATGGTGAAGACGCTGCACAAGAACGCTGGATCCCAACCACATGGCCGAGGTCGGACCTGTCTGGCCCGAAGGGAAGGAGATCCCTGTGGAGTTTAGTATACGCCAAGTAGAGTTGGTCATTAAATTTTCCCAACGGGCTGTAAATTAGATAGCCCGTTAGACGGATTGAGGAGGAACACACCAGAGATTTGACAATGTATTTGAAATGACATGTGAAATGCCTTCTAGCCGGATTGTAGATCGCTTGTGTTGCCGACCTTTTCTGCTCAACCTCGGACCCTAGAGTCCTGGAGTGTGTCCGAATACCTTCTCGTTAAGAAACAACCGAGGTATGCATGGAGACAAGCGTAGGGGTCATTAGTGCTTTATCGCATAAGTGGCCAACTAGTTATGTTATATTACATGGTTAGTAAGAAACATCTTCCTGTGAGAATAGTTCCGTTATGGGTTCTTTCTCGAGGCATGCCCTAAAGTGCATGTCGATCAATAAAAAGGTAAAACATCCGGGGCAGATAAATAAGTAGGTAAAAAATCATCTTTCAAGTCACCGACCGAATATTCCTTTAAGAATGCTAGCTTACTTCACCCAGCCTGAGGTACACATCCGTCGACCCGGCAAGAATAATCGCAGAGGTGCTCCCTTTACCTCCTAGTCAACAATCGGAATGTAGGGTAAGTATGTGAGCCGTGCAACACAGCTTAGCCAAAACTTAAGTCATATCTATGCATATAATGGTGAATAAAAGGTACATGTGGAAGCTTGATGATATGTGATGGGTATGAAGCTCTTATAATTGAGCTTCTGTAAAGAAGCCCCTGTGTATAATGAGGCGGATGGCACATCAAGTATAAAGTAACAATGCGCGAGTAGGCCCTTAAGGGCATTTTAGGAAAAGGTTTAAGAGAAGAAAGAGAAACAAAAGACAAATCAGTGTAAAATTTGACGGGAAGGGGACTAACTCTTAGTCCAAAGGCTAGGCATAGAATCTTTTGAGGCGGGCTATGCTCCACGGGTTCTGCTCGAGTCGGTCAGTCTCGATTTATTCAGACGGTACGCCCGGCCGCCGACTTGATCGGCGATGAATGGGCCTCCCATTTGGGCTTGAGCTTGTCCTTTTCTTGTCCGGCAGCGCGAGAACTAGTTCGCCAACGCTTGTAAGTCTGGGTCTGCATTTCCGCTTTGATATCTTCGAGCTCACGGTCGATAGGGAATGCGGAACGAGCCCTGGCGACGCCGGTTTTCCTCCAATGTAGCCTATCCCGCCGATCCAAATTTCTCGCCTTCTTTCGTCGCGACATGCGCACTCGAGGTGAGTCATGAATGATGTCGCAGGGCAGCATCGCGCAAGGCATACCATAAAAATGGTGTGAATCCCAGAGTACGGCCATGCTTGTCCGCAGCCTCCGAGCACGGAGTCGAGCTCTTCTCACCCAAAGGCGGTCGATTTCGTAAGTGACAAGATCAGTCAGGTTTGAT
>JAHHZJ010007045.1:0-26494 GCA_021437245.1 Aegilops speltoides | reverse complement strand
ACAACGCCAGACGCTACGCGAGATGGTTTTACCGCAGGCTTTGCACACGTGGACTAGCGGGTGCCGCTTCCAACTTTAGTTGAACCGAAAGGCTACGCCCGTCCTTGTGAAGGTTAAAACGAGTATATTTGACAAACTATCGCTTGGTTTTGATGCGAGGTAAGAACGGTTCTTGCAGCCCGTAGCAGCCACGTAAAATTTGCAACAACAAAGTAGAGGACGCCTAACTTGTTTTTGCAGGGCATGTTGTGATGTGATATGGTCAAGACGTGATGCTATATTTTATTGTATGAGATGATCATGTTTTGTAACCGGTTATCGGCAACCGGGGAGCCATATGGTTGTCGCTTATTGTATGAAATGCAAACCGAATTGCTTTTACTTTATCACTAGCGGTAGCGATTGTCGAGAAGCAATAGATGGCGAAACGACAACGATGCTACGATGGAGATCAAGGTGTCCACGGGATTATGGTGATCACGACGGTGTTTGAGATGGAGATCACAAGCACAAGATGATGATGGCCATATCATATCACTTATATTGATTGCATGTGATGTTTATCCTTTATGCATCTTATCTTGCTTTGATTGACGGTAGCATTTTAAGATGATCTCTCACTAATTATCAAGAAGTGTTCTCCCGAGTATGCACCGTGAAAGTTCTTCGGCCGAGACACCACGTGATGATCGGTGTGATAGGCTCTCACGCTCAAATACAACGGTGCAAAACAGTTGCACACGGAATACTAGTTATACTTGACGAGCCTAGCATATACAGATATGGCCTCTAACACGGAGACCGAAAGGTCGAGCGTGAATCATATAGTAGATATGATCAACATAGCGATGTTCACCATTGAAACTACTCCATCTCACGGATGATCGGACATGGTTTAGTTGATTTGGATCACGTGATCACTTAGATGACTAGAGAGATGTCTGCCTAAGGGAGTTCTTAAGTAATATGATTAATTGAACTTAAATTTATCATGAACTTAGTCCCGTAGTATTTTGCAAATTATGTTGTAGATCAATAGCTCGTTGTTGCTTTATATGTTTATTTTGATATGTTCCTAGAGAAAATTGTGTTGAAAGATGTTAGTAGCAATAATGCGGATTGGATCCGTGATCCGAGGTTTATCCTCATTGCGCACGTAAGAATTATGTCCTTAATGCACCGCTAGGTGATGCATCTATTGCAGAGCAGATGCGACGTTATGAACATTTGGCTAGCTCAATACGATGACTACTTGATAGTTTAGTGCACCATGCTTAACGGCTTAGAATCGACTTCAAAGACGTTGAACGCCATGGACCATATGAGATGTTCCAGAGTTGAAGTTAATATTTCAAGCAAATACCCGAGTTGAGAGATATGAAGTCTTCAACAAGTTTTATAGCTAAAAGATGGAGGAGAATCGCTCAACTAGTGAGCATGTGCTCGATTGTCCGGTACTTCAATCGCTTGAATCAAGTGGGAGTTAATCTTCCGTGATAAGATAGTGATTGATGTAATTCTAGTCACCATCACTAAGTTACTAGAACTTTGTGATGAACTATAATATGCAAGGATGACGAAAAGTTATTCCCGAGCTCTTCACGATGTTGAGATCAGCGAAGGTAGAAATCAAGAAAAGAGCATCAAGTGTTGATGGTTAACAAGACCACTAGTTTCAAGAAAAGGCAGAAAAAAACTTCAAGAAAGAAAAAAAGTTTTGTTTAATAAAAACCCTTTAACCCAATGAAAAAAGGTTTTTCAAAACCAAAAATTTTCAAAAGGGTGAAATAAAATAAGATTTTTTATAAAGAGATGGCTTAAGTGTTTTCAATCAGTTTGCAATTGAAATTTTAATCGGATGCAAAAAGCTTTTAAAGTAAATTTTTAAAAAAAGATTGTATATATTGCAATTTAAGGTTTTGTAACCAAATGTAACATGTAAGTAAAGATTTATCAGATGAAGTATCTGAATTGAAAATACGCTTTTGAATAAGTTTTGGGATAAAAAAAATGTTTTTGGTTCAAAGTGATACAAAAATTTAGGGGCCAAAAATGCATTTTTTGATAGTATTTATTTTTGAGTTTGGGATATTGGGGATTTAAAAGGAATTTTTTCACAAAAATTTTAAAGGAAAGTGTTTTTAAAGGAGTTCTTAAAAGGAAAAGCCCTAAAAAGTTTAAACAAAGAGGAAGGTTTTTAGTTCAAGACTTTTGATTTTAAGATTTTCAAGGGTTACATTTAAAATGCTTTTGAAAAGTTTTAAAATGAAAAAAATAAGAAAAAATTTTTCTGTGGAAAGGTATGAAATTAGTTTGCCTCAAATAAAACAAAAATTAAAAGAGAAAAAAGTATTTCCCACTAAAGGTTTATAAAGACACTATGATCCTATTTTACTTGCCCAATTTTTGGCGGAAAAAAGTTACTTTAAAAAGGGAATCATCGAAACCAAAAAATTTTTTAGAAGGGAAACCCAAGGTGTTTTTATTTGGGGAAAGGTTTTAAAAGTTCAGGGGAAACTTTTCCCAAATCGAGTTGTCTTCAAATCAAGAAATTGGGAATTTAAAATCCGGGCAAATTGGTTAAAAATTTTTAAAAGGGATTTTTAAAAAGGGTGATGAAAAGGGTTTGAATTAAGTTTCTCCAAAAACATATCCAAACAGTCCGGGGTTTAAAATTAGGAGGAACTAATTTATTGATCATAAACCCTTTGGATTTATAAAAGTGATGGGGACTAAAGTTCTTCTTAAATATGTATTTGGGTTTGTTAAATCAAACATGGGGATGTAAAGATTTTGAAAAGGCCCAATAAAACTAAAGGAAATCCCTAAAAAAAAGTTATATTTTTTAAATTTCCCATTAAATGTTAAATTATTCGGGGAAAAGAATTTATTAAACTAAACCCAAAACTTGGGTGAAAAATTTAGAAACATAGGTTCAAAAGATGCTTATTGCTATCATTTAAATTGAATTTTTGGCCAAAGGACAAAATGATTTTTAGGATTAAATTAAGAAATTTATTGATGAATTGTTTTGATTATGTAAAAGGGAGTTTTTTTAAAAGTTCTCAAATTTAAGATTATGACCGCTAACCGGAACATTTGGTACTTAAAGCCACAAGAATTGGGAATAAAATATTTAAAATGCTCCTCAATGTGAAATTGGCATAATTTCCAGAAAGAAAATGTCACCCTTGCTTTTGGGGTTAATCCTAGCTTTGTAATGAATCATTATAAACCCTTTTGGATGTTACAATGATGTTGAATATGTTTAATTATAAAGAAATTGGGTTAAACCAAGATTGAACTAGTTATTGATTAGGCAATGGAATCAAGGAAATACCCTGACAAAAAAAGATTTTTATTTCTTTTTCAGATAAAGATTTTCAGAGAATTGTAAACCAAAATAATTTGGGCATCCAAGGTCCTATTGTTATTGACCCAAGAATGGTTTGTTTCCTGCCTACAAAAGGTTTCGAAACCCCGGGTAGGGTTCCCACCTTAGTTGCCGATGCTTATATTTGAGTTTTTATGATTTAATGTTTCCGAATTTGAGTTATGAAACCGGGAAACGGATCCAAAGTCCAAACGAAGGGTGATTATGGAGACTAAGGTTCCGGAAGTTGAGTTCATTGGTTAATTTTTCAATTTCGGAGAGGTACGGTCCGGGAAGAAATTTTGCCTTGGCCCAAGGAAAGAGGGAGGGTGCCAGGAAAAGGCGCCGGACGAATTGAACTAGGAGGCCGACTCTCTCCTCTCCTCCCTTTGTTTCTTACCATAAAGATCTTAGGAATAGAGGACCTACTCCTCTTTTGGAAAAGAAGGTTCTAGGCGCGCTCCCCTAGGGCCGGCCTTTTTCCCCTTTTTATATTTAGGGGCCCGGGCACCCTAGAACCAATTGAATCTAAAGGTCGGCTAAAGATCGGTTTTGCCTTTTCACAAATTCCACTTCGGATATCGGGTCAGAGTTAGGCGGGAAAGGGCCTTTTGCCCGGAGAACTCCCAGGACGCCCCCGCCGCCAGTCCCGAACGGGAACTCTCCTTCCCCCTTCTTTTCCCTTCCCACCCCCATAGGAAGGGGGCATTTGGGGCTTGGGGGCCCCCTCCCCTCCCTCCTTTTAATCGGGGCGGACCCTGAAACAAGGACTACATCCCTTTGCCAGTTCCCCTTCCCCTTTCCCTCAGTAGAGGCAACCCCCCCTAAACATCAAGATCGCCCGGTCAGGGAAATTTTGAACTCCTACAGTTGGGGCCTCGGTAAGGAAATAAAGGGGGAGGGAGGAAGAGCCGCCTAAGGAAACGCCTGGGGCCCACTCAACCATCCCTCCTAATTCAACCAGTCTTTGTATAGGAAAGTTAAGCCCCAAAGAGGGGGTAAAAAAGGAGGGAGGAAGGCCCCCCTAGGGGCCTAGTCCCTTTCCCAATTTTTTATCCAATTCCTTCCATTTGGATAGGGGAAAGAATGGGGGGGGGGAATGTCCCCATGTAACACCCATTATCTTTCCATATTTGAACTCCAATTTGCCATTTTCGGTATGTCCAGATATTCCCTCCGGGTTTTGGGTTTTGTTTCGCTTTTCATTTTTCCTGTTGTTAACATTCAATGGCACCTTTCATACGGTTGCCCTGACCAGCATTTCCTTTGTCGCTTTTTGAATCCAAAATCCTTGCTGCCCCTTTTTTTTGCAGGGGGAACACTTAAACCAGCCCAATACCCTTAACCCCCACCCAATTTCGGGTCAGATTCGGGCAAACTTAACCTCCGAACCTTTTAGTTCAGCCCAAAACCCTCCAAAAACCCAAAACCCACTCTCCCTCCAGCCCCCTGGCCTGACCGTCTGGGCAAAACTAACCCAGACCCCTAGCCCCTCATGCCCATTGCCCTCAAAAAGGGCAAACCTGCTCCTCCTCCCGGCGGACCGCCACCCACCTCCAGGCCAACACACAAACACCCAATTTTCCCCCCCCCCCAAAGCGTTTTCCACACACACACCCCACACACATACCCTCCCCGCCCATACCCTGGCCATGGTTGGGCCCCCTCCGGCCCCCCTGGTCCCAATTTAACTCCCGGGACGGCCGATCCGATCCGCTTAGGTGATTTTCCCAAACCACTAAGTCCCAAATCTGCATTATTTCCATTTTTCATAGCATCACATCTCGCAACCGTGGTCGTTTTGGGATTTAATATGTCAAAATGTTCGCCTCGAGTACATCATTTCATTCCATTGCATCATTTGCATTTGAGCTCATCTTGATGCCGAAATGCTGTTGGAAGATAGCTTCAGATCGTTAGTTTCAGAATTTTATCACCGAGCTTTTTTGTCATTTTTGCCATGAATTATGTGTGCACCTTATGAATTTGAGTCCTACATGTGAGTTGAACATTGCCATTCCATCTTTCCAGGGTGTTTTCCATGTATTTTTGTGAGCTATGTGTTTACTAGAACAAGCATGCAAAGTAGGGATGATGATGTTGTGATTTCAGAACTTAGTGTTTTGTAAGTCTTGTCCCTGATAATTTTATGCCATATGTTCATGTTGTTTCAGAGAGATCTATGCCCTTTTTGAGCATGATCAGTAAGGGTGTTTTGAGCATATGGATGTTTATCCATCCATGCCTTTGTTGGCATTTATGGAGTAGTCTAGCATGTCATTTTCGTGCTCTACTTTTGCTTGAAATTGTTTCCGGCAGACTGTTTGCATTAGATTCAATTTTCACGAGGTCGGTGTAGTTGATCCGTAGCTATGATGTTGTTCTTGCCATGTATAGCCCTATGTTCTTTTGATGGGTGTATGCTTAGTTTATCATGAGGTGCTCGAGTGAGTGCATCGAGCTCATTAACATGCCATGTTAAATCTGTTTTTGCCATGTCCTGAAATTCCACTAAGTCTGAAATCTGTAATAAAACTTGCAATGTTTACATGGGTGCCATCATTTCTTAAGGTCCTTTTTGGCTTATGGTCAGTAAGGACTATTGAAATATGCTTTGAGTAGAATCATGTTCCTTTCTATTATAAGTTCCTGTAGCATGTTGTTTATTTGCTCTAAACATGGCTTCCTTGGTTAATTCCTGCCATGTTAGTATTTTCACTAAGTCTGTGAACCTGATATTTTGAGCACTTTCACCATGCTTGTTTGAACATGTTATGATGTGATTTAGCCGTAGCTCAGTGTTCCTCTATTGTTAAGCATCTCCTGTAGTTCGCTGCCATATGCTTTGTTTTTATGTTGGGGTGTTGTAGCATAGTTTCGGGTTGCGCTAAGTAGCATCGGCTGTTAAACGAGATTTGCGCCATTCTTGTTTTGCTTGTCATTTGCAAACCGCATCCGATTCCGTGATCTTTATATCGATTTCAACCAAATCACCCATCTTTCCAGCGCATACTTGGTTTTCCAAGTTGATGCCCATTCATTTTCCTTCCGGAGCATACATATGCATTGATATCACATCTCGGATCGCATGTCATGTTTAATCATATTGTTTGCATATGTTCCTTGTTTGATTGTGGTTCCGTTTGTGTTCTTGCTTTGGGTAGAGCCGAGACGAGTACGTGAATGAGGAGCCTGTTGAGAACAACGAGGATCCACCTTCGACAACTCGAACCTTACAGCAAGAACCATACCTTCAAATCACTTTATCTTTGCTTTAGATGCTCGCCTTTTGCTATGCCTTGCCGAACCTACCACTTGCTATATCATGCCACCCATATTGCCATGTCAACCTCTAACCATCCATGTCCTAGCAAACCGCTGATTGGCTATGTTACCGCTTGTATTTCTCTTATAGTGTTAGGAAAGGAAGATGAAGTTTGTTCCTTGTGAACATGGATATTTTGGGATATCACAATATCTATTGTTTTAATTAATGCATCTATATACTTGGTAAAGGGTGGAAGGCTCCCTATGCCCGGTGTTTTGTTCCACTTTACCATAGTTTCCGCCATACCGTGTTATGTTCCTTGATTTTTGTTTACGCTGGCCGGGTGATTTATGGGACCCCTTGAAGCTTTGAATAAAACCCTCCAGAAGGCCCAACCTTGGTTTTACCAATTGCCACCTACACCTTTTTTCCCTTGGGTTTTCGCGAGCCCGAGGGTCATCTTTATTTTAGCCCCCGCCGGTTCTTCGAGTGTTGGTCCGAACGAAATCTGGGGCCACCACGGGAAACTCGAGGCCTGGTTTTACTCAGAAGTCTCATCCGGATGTGCCGAGAACGATATGTGCAGCCCTATCGGGATTTTTTCAGGGAGGTCTTGCTGGTTTAGTTTTACCATTGTCGAAATGTCTTGATGTACCGGATACCGAGTCCGACGGAGTGTCTTGGGTGAAGGTTTATTCCTTCAGACCGTGAGAGCTTGTGATTTGGGGACACCCCGCAGGTATTATCTTCAAAGCCGTGCTCCCGTTATGAGGCGATGGGAATTTGTTAATGTCCCCAGAAAACCCAAAGTTGATTTTAAATTAAAATACATCAACCGTATGTAACCTGATGGTCTTTCACGGAGTCCGGGAAGTGAACACGGTGTTGGAGTTATGTTGACGAAGTAGACGATCACTTTTGATCGCTAATAGTTTCAAGACCGCGCTTTTTTCTTTCTCGCCTTTTTGATGTAGCCACCATATATGCTGGCCAGACCTCCTCCGACACCAGCCTTCCTTGCTTAAATAGTTTTGATCTCGGGTGTGAGATTGGAGTCCCCGGGCTCAGATTCTACCAAAAGATGCAGTATGGTGATGCCAAAACAGATGGGCCCAACTGGGGAATGTGATGAGGCCCTTGGTCGATACTATGTTTTTTCCTGACGATTAGTAGGGAGCCCAGCTTGCACGGGATTTGTGTTGTGGGGTTGTTCTTTATTTTGGTTCCGAGTCGGACCTTGATTGTATCCGATGATGTAATGCTTTATTCATGTAATTGTGTGAAGTGGGATCGAGCCAACTATGTACCTTTTACCTTATGTATTACATGGATTTAAGATTACCTCACTTGAATTGCTTTCAATGGGTTACGCCTCAAGTCGGGCCGACACGGGGAGCTATACCGAGGGCGCATGTTGGTAATCGGAGCCATCCCACCTTAGGAGCCCCCCGTTGATCGCTTTTAGTGGCCGAGTTGGTCTAGAAAATGTTTTGAGTCATTTAGGTTTATATATATCGGAGAGTTTAGGAATTTTTTTACTTCCTTACCTTCCGTGAGGTATCCCGACGAGAGTTTTGACTCTTTTCAAATTTCACTAAAAAAATTTTTTTAGAATCCCTGGTATCTTAGAATCGTTCGATGGTTTTAAACAAATTGTTTGGTTTTCCCACATTTAGGGTGTGGCGGTCCCGGAGTTGAGCCCAGGTGTTGTCGCCATAATTTTATCGCGGTTCCGAATACCCGAAGCGGAATCAAAAATCTTTTTATGCAAAATGGGAGATAACCCCGCTAACCCAAAGATTGGTGAGTACGATATTGCCATGACTGAAAGGATGCTTTTCAAGGTTGAGGTACACGATTTCGGTTTTTGGTTATGTGTCAAGGATGGATACAACGATGTAGGGATTGTTAGCTTGGGTGAGATATATAATTTGCCCTGATCCCCAACACCGATTGATAACCGAAAGTTTGGGAGTTTATAGGTGGGATTCAAGTAGCTCTAGCATTTCTTCCGCAGATATTTGGTTTGAGATTGGGTAATCCTTACCACATATTTGTTCCATTCATACCTTTTTTTTTTTATTCATCAATATTTTTATCAAGTGGTTCACCTTAATGGACGGATGTTTTTTGGAATTCATTCGCTCATCCTTGTTCAATGTTTATTGTGAAGACTATATGTTGCAATTTCTATCCGTGATTCAACTTGTCATCCGTCATCAAGATGCTAACGGATGTCACCTCTTCGATTCCGCCAACGCCCAATCCGAACGCAGGAAGGGAGTCAGCAATCCACCTCCACCTCCGCCCCCGAGGCATGGCAAACTTTGATGGCAACCACTAACGCCAACGCCTTGTTGATCCAGCAATGCAAGAGCGTAACCAAGGCCAAGGCAACCAAGGGAATCAAGGTCAAGGGCCTATCATCACCAAGCTTCCACACTCAACCGTTTTGCCAACCAAAAGTTCACCATCGTGCGGGCCACAGTGCCAATTCTCGTGGATATCAACAAGCACTTCAATGCAAAGAATGTCGACCGAGGACTACGCAAGTTGGCTTTTTCAGCCAAGGATCGCAGATTGGTTCCAAAATACAAGGATTCTAGAGGTGGTCGAGTGATTACTTGGACTGATTTCCGGGACTTTAAAGCTCACCACATTCCTTCCAAAGGTTGTTGAGAGCAAGGGAGGAGTTCCGCAATCTCGCAAGGAAGAGTGTATAAAAACAACAAGCTTTAAACTTGCTCGACCTAAACAAGACGCTCCGATGAGAAAAATGATCTATCGCCGAGGTGGCCTTCGAGAGGATCCATTTCTTGTTCTTTGGCCTACCCTTTTGATCAATTTATAATATGGCACCCAAAGGTGCCAAAGTGAGGCTTCAAAGAAGAGAATCGGGATCCCATTTCTTCTTCCTTCAAGTGGCAAAGAAAGCAAAGATTCCTCCTCCTCCCAAACTTATCCCAAAGAACTCGTGGTGGATCTTCCCACCCACCCAACCCAAGCTACGTAAAAGTCTCACCAAGCTCCAAGGTCGTTTATCACCGCTCGAGGGACCCGAACAAGTGCCAGCAGAAGGTCACTATGCTAACAAATGCCATAACCAAAGGCGCTTCCTCCTCCCGTGAGGTCTTGCAATGCGGGTCACATAATCCGCATGCAAAAGTGAATATGATGAGCGGCCAAAAGGATTCTTGATGTGATCATGGGTAACCCCTTAATGATATTCGAAAGTCTTATTTGATATGGTGCATCACATTCTTTCATGTCATATCCTTTGCATCCACGTTTTAAGGAATTACCTAAAGTTTGGGTTATTTCCCGCCTTGAGTTAGCATGAGGGTTCCGATGTTTTATCAAGATGGGCGATATAGATTTTTTCCAATTGTCCTTGGTGACTCGATATTGATCTTATTCATGGATCGTTTTCAAAGACAAGGCTCATTTTGATTGTGCGTCGTGAAATTCAATGACACACCCTTCCGAGGATGTTATCATCTATCCGCCGGATGAAACACGTTGTTTTTCTCAATGAGAAGGGCGAATTGATGCATTCTCAAATTCCAAAGCTTGAGTACCAAGATGTCTTTCCAAGAACTTCCATGTCCTCATCGCCCAAATTTATCGATCTTGAGCCGCATCAACCCCTTGAAGCGCCCCGCTTGGACCCAAGGAGCGAAAGAATTGAAGAAGCCCTGAGAACAAGGCGCCGGGTTTGATCATCGAAGTTCATCTCCATGGGGATTGGAGTTTTTTGTCCGTAAGAAGGATAGACCACTTTGTGTTGATTACCCCCATTGAATAAGAAGACAATCAAGAACAAGTATCCACTTCCCAACATCAATGAGCTATTCGAGCAACTAAAGGTGCTAAAGTATTCTCCAAGCTTGACCCCGATTTATCATGATTCGATTCGTGAACAAGATATTCCAAGACAAAGATTCGTAAAAGCTATGGTTCTTATGAATATACCGCATGTCTTTCGCCTTGTCAATGCTCCTCCAACTTTCTCTGATGATGAACTTTATCTTCAACCCCACACAAATGATTTGCCTTGGTGTATCTGATGATATTTTGGTCTTCCAAGAACAAGGGATCATGCCAAACATTTATTTTCATAAGCTGAGAACATCAATTCGGTTTTCCAAATGTGAGTTCGCTTGATGAAGTTCTTTATCTTGGTCATATCATTCAGCCAAGGGATCGCTTTAATCCAGAAGGTGTCTTCAATTGTGAATTGGGAACCTCCTCGTAATGTCAAGGCCCCAGTTTTCTGTCTTGGTATTGTCAAGATTCCTGAGAACTTTCCAAGATTGCAAAGCCTCTTTCCAACCTCCTCCAAGCATGTCAAGTATGTCCGACCCGAGTGATGCCCAATACCCTCAAAGAGAAGCTAGTCACAGCCCCCTGTTACCTCCCGATGAATCCAAGCCATTCTTTTTCGGATGCTTCCTTGCAAGGTCTCGTGCCGTGTTAATGCAAGAGAAGAAGGTTGTGGCCTATACCCTCGCCAAAGTCAACGAAAAGAACTCCCACCACATCTGAGTTTGGGCGCTTGTCCATGCATTGATAACATGGGACATCTCTTGTTGGGAAGGAAAGTGGTATTCACCGATCACAAGAGCCTCAAGTACATCTTCACCAACCAAACCTCAACCTCAGAAACTGAGGGTCGAAATGATTCAAGAGTACAATCCAAGTATTGAATATACCGCAAGGCGAATGTGATTGCAATGCCGAGCGTAAAGGCTTATTGCAAATTTAATTTCAAGCCCTTCCAACCGGATCTTTGTGAAGCTCCGAAGTGAATCTTCGTTGTTCCTCAAGGATTTTTGCCAACCTCATAGTCTTCCTACTTTGGAAGATCAAATTGTGAGGCTCAACTTGGATACCATGGGAAGAAGGTGAAATGGTATTGAAAGGGCATTTAAATACAAGGCTATCGCTTGATGGGCACTTTTCTTCGAGGATCGACACCAAACATTCGAGAAAAGTCATCATGAATGAGGCACAACCCTCCTATCCATTCATCCCGAAGCACAAGATGTACCATGACCCAAGAAAAGGGGACTAATGAAGCAGAAATTGCTCAATTCGGAATGAATGTGATGTCTGCAGTTGGGGAAAGTAACACCAAAGACCAGCGGCCTCCTCCAACCTCTTGCTATTCCGATGGAAGTTTGATCATATCGAGATGGACTGTGGACGGTTTTCCTAAGTCCAAGCGGAAATGATGCTATCTTCGCATGAAAGCTTATAAAGTGGCTCATTTTTCCCCAAAGAATCTATCACAGAGCTCACCCGAGCTATACACCTCCGCATTGTCTCCTTGCACGGTATTCCGCAATTGATCTCTTCGACCGTGGAAGCATCTTCACTTTAAGTTCGGGACTTTTCGTAACCATGGGCACCAACATTCGCTTTCAAAGACAGCTTTCATCCTCAAACTAGTGGCCAAGTCGAGCGAAGTAATCAAATCCTTGAAGATATGCTCGGCTTGTGTCATTTCTTTTGGCATGAAGGGGAAGAGGTCTCCCATATGCGAGTTCTCCTAAACAACGCCTGAGTTCGCAAGGCCCCATTCGAAATTTATATGGCGTAAAGTGCCGATTCTCAATTGGTCCGAGAGAACCCAACCTTGGCAACGACTTGATCACGGTCAAGAAATGTGCAAAGTCATTCGGAGAATCTAAAGGGAATCGCCTTTTAATATTATGATGACAAGCACCGGGATGTGGCTTTTGAAAAGGGACCATGTCTACCTGCCTCTCCAATGAAAGGTACTCCGCTTCGACAAAGGAAGTTCCCAGAACCCTTTCAAGATTATTGGCAAAAGAGGCGATCTCGCCATCAACTTGAGCTTCCATCCAACTTTGCAAACGCACGAGGTTTCACGGTCACATCCCAAGTGCTTCAAGATTCCCGAGCGCACTATCAACTTTGAAGAAATTACCTCCAAGAAGATCTCTTATCATGAGCACCCCTGTATTCTTGAAGAAACCGAGCGAAGACTCGCAAAAGTCAATCAAATTCCCGAAAGTAAAGTGGTCACACCATTCAACCAGAAGCCACCCGAGGCGAGGATCCCCCGGTCAAATCCCTTTTCACCCCAGATCCGGACGAGATCCTCTTGTAGTGGTGGAGTGTTGTAACACCCCTGATGTATCTTTCCATATTTGTAACCAACTTTGCCATTTTCATATGTGCCATGATATTCCCTCCGTGGTTGGTTTTGTTTTTTTGCATTTTGTCCATGTCATGCATCTCATATCATGTCATCATTGCATCTCATTTGCATACGTGTTCGCTCTATGATTAGCATATTCCCCCGCTCGCTTTTGAATCCGACACCCTTATGTTCCCCTCCCCTTTTACATTTTTCCGGTGGGGGAACATTCTTAATGGACCGAGCCTTGCAAGGGCCCCTTAGCACCGTAGACCACCTGTTTGTCATTTGAGTTCGGGCACCCAACTTAACGGCCTCGAAAGGCCCCTTTTGAGTTGCAGCCCAACAACCTCCAAAACACCCAATAACCCATCTAACTCCTCCATGCCCCCGTCGATCACGATCGTGGGCAAAACTACACCTCATTTGACTCTCCTAGCCCCTCTTGCCAATATAGACCCTCCCCAAAAACCCAAACCCCCCCCTTTCCCCGGACACGTTCCGGAGGGCGGACGTTACCCACAATCGAACCCCCATTTAGCCCTCAACCCGGCTGCCAAAACAGTCGCCCCTTTATTGGACCCCCCCAAACCACACCCAAATCGTTTACCCATCACACATCCGCCAACGGTTGTGCCTTTTAAAGGCTTGGCCCGGCCCTTCCCTGCCCCCTTGCAAGGGTCCTCCCATTTAATCCCGAACAGGAAATCCAATTCGAGCCCGGTTTCCTTTTTTCCCTAAAACCACAAGTTAAATCTCATTATTTCGATTTTTTAGCATCACACTCAAAAGGGGTTTTGGGATTTAATATGTCAAAGTTGTCTCGATAATTTTATTCCATTGCATCATTTGCTTTGAGCTCATCTTGATGCCCAAATGCTGTTGGAAGATAGCTTCAGTGTTATTTCGAATTTTTCCTGAGCTTTTTGTCATTTTTCCTGAATTATGGTACCCTATGAATTTGGTCCCATGTATTAACTTCCATGCCATTTTCCAGGGTGTTTTCCTTATTTTTGGGCTTGTTGATGAACAAGCTCAAATAAATGATGTTGCTGTTTTTGCATGTTTTCAAAGTCTTGTCCTGTATAATTTTTGCCAATGTTCATGGTTTCAAAATTAGCCCTTTTTGGCATGTCAGTAAGGGGTTTTTGAAATATGTTTTATCCATCCATGCCTTTTTGGCATTTATAAGTTATGTCATTTTGTTTTTTTGCTTAAATTGTTTCTGGAGATTTTGCATTAGTTAATTTTCACAGGTCGGTGTATTGACCTATGCTTGTTTGTTTTGATGTATAGCTCCTTGCCATGTCTTTTGAAGGGTGTATGCTTGTTTATTGGGTGCTCTGTAGTAGTGCATCGCCTTTAACAGATTTGAATCTGTTTTTGCCTGTCCTGAAATTCCACTAATCTAAATCTTAAAAAACTTGCAATGTTTCTGGGTGCCATCATTTTTCCTTTTGGCTTATGGCATAGGGATATTAAATTCTTTGATGCATGTCATGTTTCTTTGTTTTGTTATGTGCGTTGTTTTTTGCTTTAAACAGGCTTCCGATGTTAACCTCCAGAGATTTTCACAATCGGAACCTATATTTTGACACTTTCACCATCTTTTTGCTGTTAGATGTGTTTACCAGCCGGTTCCTCATTGTTACATCCCATTTGCCATATCTTTGTTTTTATGTTGGGGTGCTGTAGCTTTTCGGTTAGCGAAGTGATTTGCTGTTAAAGAATTTGCCTATTTTGTTTTTTGTCATTTGAAAAAGGGGCTCCATTCCGGTGTTTTTTCATTTCCCAAACACCCATTTTCCGCCATACGGTTTGCCGTTATGCCCGTTCTATTTTCCTTCCGAGCAAAATCTCAAAAACCCACCTGTTTTCAATTGTTCCTTTTTTTTTGGTTCCGCGCGGTTCTTTTTTAGGCCGGCGGCCTCGAAGTGTTGGAACATACGGGCCACCTTGAAACTGAGCCTTACGTAAGTGCCATCCTTCAAATCATCTATCTTTGCAAAGAGCTGCTTTTTTTTACCTTGCAATCTAATTGTAATATACCCATTTGCCATGTCAACTTAACCTCCATTCTAGAAACCGTGATTGGCTTGTTACCCCCAAATTTCTTTAAGCTTGTTATGGAAGATGAATTTGTTCCTTGTGAACATGGATATTTTATACACAATATCTATTGTTTTTTAAGTCAAATTGGAAAGGGTGGGGTTATGCCCGGGTTTTGTTCCACTTTACCATAGTTTCCGCCCCCTGTTTTTCGTTTTTGCCCTTAGCCCTATTTAGGGACCCGAGCCCTTTGAATAAATCCTCCAAAAAGGCCCAATTGGTTTTACCTTCCACCTACACCCTTTTTTCCCTTGGGTTTTAGTCCGGGGTCATTTTTATTTTAGCCCCCCGGCGTTTTAAATTGGTCCAATGGGTGTTCCCACCCGGGTCGACCGGTTTTCTCAGAGTATCTATCCGGATGGAGGGATAGTCAAATTTATGATTTTTCCAAAGGTTTCTGGTTTAGTTTACCATTGTCGAAAGCTTGATGACCGGGAACCGAAGGACGGATTCGGTGAAGGTTTACCTTTTCCCCTGAATTTGATTGTTAACCCCATATTACTTCAAACCGTTGGTTAATACGATGGGAATTTGTTAATGTCCTTTGAAAACCCAAATTTTTTAAATTAAAATCATAAACCCGTATTAACCGTATGGCTTTTGGTCCGGAAGGAACACGGTTGGAGATGGACAATGACAGGAACTTTCCTAATATTTAGCTCGGCCCTTTGCTTTCTTTCTCGTTTTATGGAAACCATATATAGTTCCTTTAAGAGCCCTTACCCAAACCTTCCTTGTTAAAAGTTTTACTCGGGGAATTGGACCCCTCGGGTTCCAATTCTCAAAAATGATGGATTTAGTAGAGGGCCCGAAAGGGGAAAATTGATGACCCTTTGTCGATACATGTTTTTCCGGAGACATAGGGACCCCCAATCAATTTTGCGATTGGGGGTTCTTCATTTTGGTTCCAGTTTGACATTGTATTATGAGAAGCTTTACATTAATTGTGTGAATTACGAAGCAACTATTCCTTTTCCCTTATTAAATAATTTGTGCGAAATTACCTCCTTTTAAAAAGCCAATGGGTTATGCCTAAGTTTGGCTTTACACATAAGCCGATCAATTTACATATCCACGATAGGTTCCCACCTTTAGGCATTTTTGGGCCCAATAAGGCCCAATATTTCCGCGAATTCCTTAATTCCAAGACCCAAAATACCAATCACTTAACCTTTCCAACCCAATAAGTCCCAAATTCATTTTAGTCACAATTTCGAGACTCGATGTCCCCATTATCCGGACTAATCTTGTAATAAAATTAAACTAATTAACCCCACAAACCTTTTAAACTTCTTCGAGAACATTAGCTACCTAGAATATTCTGCAATCCAATACACCGATCCCTATTGGCCCCAAACAAAGATCTTTACCAAAGTAAAACATACCTTTTCCTTTGTCAGGTAAGTTTTTCCCCAATTCTGCTTCCAATACCATTCAATTCCACCGCAAGTCTTTACTGCTCAGAATATTCAACAATGGGTATGTCACCACATCATTCTCCTAATGATTCCTTAATCAAATGACAACTCTTTTGTCCATGGCTAGGAAACATAACCATCTTTGATAAACGAGCTAGTCAAGTAGAGGCATACTAGTGACGTTATGTTTTGTCTATGTATTCACAATGTATTATGTTTCCTGTTAATACAATTCTAGCATGAATAATAAACATTTATCATGATATAAGGAAATAAATAATAACTTTATTATTGCCTCTAGGCATATTTCCTTCAGCTCCCACTTGCACTAGAGTCAATAATCTAGTTCACATCGCCATGTGATTTAACACTAATATTCATATCTCAGATATGATTAACACCAAAGAGTACTAAGTGTGATCATGTTTTGCTCGTGAGAGAAGCTTAGTCAACGGGTCCACATTCGTGAGTCGTATGTATTTTGCAAATATTTTATGTCCACAATGCTCTTCACGGAGCTACTCTAGCTAATTGTTCCCACTTTCAATATGTATCCATGTTGAGACTTAGAGTCATTCGATCAGGTAAAAGTTTGCACTAATGTAACTTTTACAACAAACTCTTTTATCAACTCCATAATCGAGAAACATTTCCTTAGTCCTTACTAAGGATATTCTGACCAATGTCCAGGATCTACTCTAGATCACTATTGTACCCTTGCCAAACAGAGCAAGGTATACAATAGGTCCGCACATAGCATAGCATACTTTATAGAACCTATGATCGAGGCATAGGGAATGACTTTTCATTCTCTTTCTATTTTCTCGGTGGTCGGATTGAGTCTTACTCAATTTCATACCTTTGCAACACAAAAGAACTCTTTCTTTGACTGCTCCATTTTGAACTACTTCAAAATCTTGTCAAGGTATGTACTATTGAAAATCTTATCAAGCATCTTGATCTATCTCAATAGATCTTGATGCTCAATATGTAAGCAGCTTTCACCGAGGTCTTTCTTTGAAAAACTCTTATTCAAGATCCTTTCATGCTTTGCAATAATTCTACATTATTTCCATCAACAATATGTCATTCACATATACTTATCGAAATGTTGTAGTGCTCCCACTCACTTTCTTGTAAATACAGCTTCACCGCAAGTCTCAGAGAAACAATATGCTTTGATCAACTTATCAAAGCGATATTCCAACTCCGAGATGCTTCACTATCCATAGATGGATTGCTGGAGCTTGCACACTTTGTTAGCATCTTTAGGATTGAAAAACCTTCCGTTGCATCATATACAACTCTTCTTTAATGAATCCATTAAGGATTGTAGTTTTGACATCCATTTGCCAGATTTCATAAAATGGGGCAATTTAACATGATTCGGACAGATTTAACATCGATACGAGTGAGAAAATCTCATCGATTCAACCCTTGAACTTGTTGAAAACTTTGCAACAAGTCGCTTAGTGGATAGTAACATTACTAGTGTCCGCCTTCCTCTTGAATATCCATTTATTTAACATGGCTTGCCGATCATCGAGCAAGTCAATCAAAGTCCATACTTTGTTCTCATACATGGATCATATCTCGATTTTATGGCCTCAAGCCATTTCATGAATCGTTCATCATCGCTCTCATAGTTCGAGGTTCATCATGGTCTAGTGACATGACTTCCGTAAGGATACTGCATTACTCAAAGGGATCGATTTGGAAGACCCACGAGGTTTTGTAGTAACTTGATCCAAGTTTCATGATCATCATCATTAGCTTCCTCACTAATTGGTGTAGGAATCATCGAACTGATTTCCGTGAAGAACTACTTTCCAATTCGGAGAAGGTACAAATTACCTTATCAAGCTTCTACTTTCCTCCCACTCACTTCTTTAGAGAGAAACCTTCTAGAAAGGATCCATTTTTAGCAACAATATCTTGCCTTCGGATCTGTGATAGAAGTGTACCCAACAATTTCTTGGGTATTCTATGAAGACGATTCTCCGATTTGGGTTTGAGCTTATCAGATGAAACTTTTCACATAAGCATCGAGCCCCAAACTTTAAGAAACGATAACTTGGTTTTTGCTAAGCCACTCATATGATGTCGCCTCAACAGATTTAGATGGTGCCCTTTAACGGAATGCAAAGCCCTAATGCATAACCCCAAAATGACAATGGTAAATCAATAAGAGACATCATAGATCGCACATATCCAATAAAGTGCGATTTATGATGTTCTGACACCCATAACGCTGTGGTGTTCCGTGGCGGAGTTATGAAACTATTTCACATTGTTTTAATTGAAGACCAAACTCAGAATCAAATATTCGCTCGCGATCGATCGCAGAGACTTTATTTTCTTGTTACGATGATTTTTCCACTTCACTCAAATTCTTGAACCTTTCAACTATTTCTGCATTATGTTTCATCAAGTAGATATACCCATATCTGCTCAAATCATCTTGTGAAGGTCAAAATAACGATATTTGCCACGAGCATCAACACTCATTGGATTTCATACATCGGTATGTATTATTTTCAATAAGTCAAGAGTTGTTCCATTGTTCCGAGAACGGAGTTTTAGTCATCTTGCCCAAAAGGCACGGTTCCAAGTATCAAATGATTCATAACCAAGGATTCCAAAATCCATCTTTATGGAGTTTCTTCATGCGCTTTACACCGATATGACCCAAACGGCAAGCACAAATAAGTTGCACTATCATTATTAACTTTGCATCTTTGGCATCAATATTATGAATATGTGTATCACTACGATCGAGATCCAACAAACTATTTTCATTGGGTGTATGACCATTGAATGTTTTATTCATGTAAATGTAACAACAATTATTCTCGATTTTAAATGAATAATCGATTGCAATAAACATGATCCAATCATATTCATGCTCAACGCAAACGCCAAATAACATTTATTTAGGTTTAACACTAATCCCAAAGTATAAGGAGTGTGGATGATGATCATATCAATCTTGGAACTATTTCCAACACACATCGCACTTCACCCTTTAACTAGTCTCGCTTATTTCGCAACTCCCATTTCGAAGTTACTAATCTTAGCAAACCAACTAGTATCAAATAACGAGGGGTTGCTATAAACACTAGTAAAGTACACATCAATAACATGTATATCAAATATACTTATGTTCACTTTGCCATCCTTCTTATCCGCCAATCACTTGGGGTAGTACCTCTTCCAAAGGACTCCTTTTGTAGTGAAGCACTTAGTCTCGTGCTTAGGACAGACTTGGGTTTCTTCACTTGAGCACAACTTGCTTTGCCGATCTTCTTGAAGTTCCCTCTTTTCCCTTTGCCTTTTCTTGAAACTAGTGATCTTGTTAACCATCAACACTTGATGCTCTTTTCTTGATTTCTACCTTCGCATCTCAACATCGCAAGAGATCGAATAAATTTCGGCATCCCTGCATATTATAGTTCATCACGGTTCTAGTAACTTAGTGATGGTGACAGAGAATTCGTCCAATCACTATCTTATCCGAAGATTAACTCCCACTTGATTCAAGTTATTGAAGTACCTGCATAATCTCACATGCTCACTAGTTAGCGATTCTCCTCCATCTTTTAGCTTTAGAACTTGTTGGAGACTTCATTCTCAACTCGGTATTTGCGAAATATTAACTTCAACTCCCGAACATCTCATATGGTCCATGACGCTCAAAACGCCTTTTGAAGTCCCGATTCTAAGCCGCTTAAGCATGGTACTAAACTATCAAGTAGTCATCCTTGAGCTAGCCAAACGCTCATAACGCTCAGACCGCCCGCAATAGGTTTGTCACCAGGCATTAAGGACATAATTCTTTCGCAAAGAATGAGGATAAACTCGATCACGGATCCAATCCGATCATTGCTACTAACATCTTTCAACACAATTTTCTAGGAACATATCAAAATAAACATATGAAAGCAACAACGCAAGCTATTGATCTACAACATAATTTGCAAAATACTACCAGACTAAGTTCATGATAAATTTAAGTTCAATTAATCATATTATTTAAGAACCCCACTTAGATAGACATCCCTCTAATCATCTAAGTGATCACGTGATCCAAATCAACTAAACCATGTCCGATCATCACGGGAGATGGAGTAGTTTCAATGGTGAACATCACTATGTTGATCATATCCACTATATGATTCACGCCGACCTTTCGCTCCGTGTTCCGAGGCCATAGATATGCTAGGCTCCCAAGTTTAACCCGAGTATTCCCTCGGTGCAACTGTTTGCACCGCTGTATTTGAACGAGAGCCTATCACACCCAATCATCACGGGTGTCCAAGATGAAGAACTTTCGAACTGCATACTCGTGGAGAACACTTTGATAATTAGTGAGAGATCATATTAAAATGCTACCGCAAACAAAAAATAATAAGATGTATAACAGATAAACATCATATGCAATTAAAATATGTGACATGATATGGCCATGATCATCTTTGGCTTTGATTCCATCTCCAAAGTATTGTCATGATCTCTATCGCCACCGCACCTACACCATGATCTTTATCATCTTAATCTATATCAATTGGTCATACATGGTCGCCTCGCCAACTATTGCTTTTAACTATTCTACGGAAGCGATAAAGTAAAGCAATTATTTGGCACTTGCATCTTATGCAACAAAGAGACAACCATAGAGCTTCGCCAAACGATAACTTCAAAAACATGATCATCTCATACAACAACTTATATCTCATCACGCTTTGACCATATCACATCACAACATGCCCCAAAAACAAGTTAGACGCCCTTCCTTTGTTGTGAAGTTTTACGGTGCTACGGCTTAAGCAAGAACTAATCTCACCCACGATCAAAACCACAACGAAAGTTTGTCAAATAGACTTGCTTTAACCATCGCAAGGACCGGCGAGCCACACCGCTTCAACTAAAGTTGGAGAAATCGACACCCACAAACCGGTGCAAAGCACGCCTAGAACCAGCCTCGAAGCTGACGCTAATGTTGGTCCGGCCGCTTCATCCAACAATACCCGAACCAAAGTATGACATGTCGGTAGGCAGATGACTTATATCGCAACAACTCACTTGTGTTCTACTCGCATATTGTTGGGGAACGAGTAATTTCAAAAATTTCCACGCACACGCAAGATCATGGTGATGCTAGCAACGAGGGAGAGTGTTGTCACGCACCGAGACCAAGCGAAGCATCACAACGGAGGAAGTAGTCGACGCCTCGCGATCCGACCGATCCCGCGCCATTCTGCGCCCGGTTCTTAACACGACAGCCGATGACGCCCTCGATCCGATCCAGCCGAGTGTCGAGGAGAGTTCCACAAGACGACGCAGGGACGATCTTGATGTTTCATCAGCAGGTTCGCTTTCTGACATATAACCGAGGTGGAATATGGTGGAGGGGGCACCGACACCTAAGGAACGATCCAAAGATCAAACTTTGTGTCCTAGGGTGCCCCCGCCTCAGAATAAAGGAGGGAGGGGGGAGGCCGGCCGCCTAGAGGCGCCGAGGAGTCCTACTCCACGAGTAGGACTCCTTCCTAGTTGGATTAGGTTGGGGAAGGAAAGAGAGGGGCGCCTCCTGTCCTATTGGACGGGGGAGAGGGCCCCCACCCCCCCCTCCTCCCTCGAGGCCCAAGGCCCATTTATTTGGGTCCCGAACTCCCAGTAAAATTTCGCTTTAACCTTCCAACTCCAAAATAGGCTTCAATATATCAATCTTTATGTCTCGACCATTCCTTCCATGTCCGGATCACATCCGGACCCAACTTTTCTACATCAAAAACATAAACTCATAAAACCCATCAAACCTTGCGATACCCACGGTTCGAGAACAATGTAGACATGACCTAGAACTATTCCGTCAATAACCAAAAGGGACCGGATGCCCATATTGGTTCCTACATATTCTAAGATCTTTATTCAACCATAACAACATACGTTGTTCCTTTGTCATCGGATTTTGCCCGAGATTCGATCGCGATCCAATACCTAGTTCAATCTCGCACGCAAGTCTTTTACTCGCCGAATACATCATCTCACAACTAACTCATTAGTTGTTGTTAAGGCGGGTGCATTAGAGGGGCCCAGAATACCTCTCCGAAATCGGAGGACAAACCTAATCTCAAATACGCCAACCCAACATCCCTTTTGAGACACCGATCCTTTATAATCACCCCCATTGCCAGGTGGTAGCACAAAGTGTTCCTCCAAACGGAGTTGCATAATTCATAGTTAAGGAACATGTATAAGTCATGGAAAAAGCAAAGAACATACTAAACATCGGTGCTAAGCTAATGGAATGGGTCATGTCAATCGACATTCAATAATGATTGACCTTGTTAATCAAATAACAACCCTTTTTGTTCATGGTTAGGAAACATAACCATCTTTGATTAACAAAGTCAAGTAGAGGCATACTAGTGACACTGCTTGTTTATATTCACACATGTATTATGTTTCCTAACAATTCTAGCATGAATAATAAACATTTATCATGATATAGGAAATAAATAATAACTTTATTATTGCCTCTAGGCATATTTCCTTCGCCTCCCACTTGCACTAGAGTCAATAATCTAGATCACATCCCATGTGATTAACATCGATAGTTCACATCATCATGTGATTAACACCATAGTTCCATCGCCATGTGACCAACATAAAGGGTTTACTAGATTCAGAATCTAGTTCACATCGCTATGTGATTAACACCCAAAGAGTACAAGGTGTGATCTTTTTGCTTGTGAGAGAATCTTAGTCAACGGGTTTTCCATTCAGATCCGCTATGTATTTTGCAATTTATGTCTACAATGCTCGCAGGAGCTACTCTAGCTAATTGCTCCCACTTTCAATATGTATCTAGATGAGACTTAGAGTCATCCAGATCGTGTCAAAACTTGCACGACGTAACCCTTTACAAACCCTTTTTCACCTCCATAATCGAGAAACATATCCTTATTCCATAAGGATAATTTTGACCGTCCGGATCTACCCTAGATCACTATTGTACTTTCCTTGCCAAACCGTAGGGTATACAATAGATCCGACACAAAGATGGCATACTTTATAGAACCTATGGCAAGGCATAGGAATGACTTTCATTCTTTTCATCTTCGCCGGGTCGGGTTTTGAGTCTTACTTTCACACCAACACCAAGAACCTTTTTTGACTGCTCCATTTTGAACTACTTCAAAATCTTGTCAAGGTATGTACTCATTGAAAAACTTATGCGCCTTGATCTATCTCTATAGATCTTGATGCTCAATATGGCCACTTCACCGAGGTTTTCTTTGAAAACTCCTTTCAAACACCCTTTATGCTTTGTATAATTCTAATTATTTCGATCCACAATATGTCATCATATACTTATCGAAATGTTGTAGTGCTCCCACTCACTTTCTTGTAAATACAGCTTCACCCAAGTCTCAGAAACTATATGCTTTGATCAACTTATCAAAGCGGTATTCCAACTCCGAGATGCTTGCACCACCAAGATGGATCACCGGAGCTTGCACACTTTGTTAGCTCCTTTGATCGAAAACCTTCGTTGCATCATATACAACTCTTCTTCCGTAAATCCATTCAGAATGCAGTTTTAATCCATTTGCCAAATTTCATAAATTGTGGTTCAACATGATTCGGACAGATTAACATCGCCAGTGAGAAAATCTCATTGTAGTCAAACCTTGAACTTGTCAAAACCTTTTTGAAAGTCAGCTTTGTAGATAGTAACATACTATCGCTTCCTTCTCTCTTGAAGATCCATTTATTTTCTATGGCTTGCCGATCATCGGCAACGCCACCAAAGTCCCACTTTGTTCTCATACATGGATCTCATCTGATTTCATCCTCGCCATTTCCTAATGGGCTCATCATCGCCTCATAGTTCGAGGTTCATCATGGTCTTTACATGACTTTAAAGGATTACGCATTCACTCGCGGATCTCACTGTTTACCCAAGATTCGTAGTAACTTGATCCAAGTTACATGATCATCATCATTAGCTTCACTAATTGGTGTAGTAGTCAAGAACAGATTTGTGATGAACTACTTTCCAATAAGGAGAAGGTACAATTACCTCATCAAGTTCTACTTTCCTCCCACTCACTTTTTCGAGAGAAACTCCTTCTAGAAAGGATCCATTTATTAGCAACGTTTTTTTGATCTGTGATAGAAGGTGTACCCAACAATTTCTTTGGGTATTCTATGAAGACATTCATTTGGGTTTGAGCTTATCAGATGAAACTTTTTCACATAAGCATCGAGCCCAAACTTTAAGAAAGACAACTTTGGTTTCTTGCTAAACCACATCATATAGTGTCGCCTCAACGGATTTAGATGGTGCCCTATTTAACGGAATGCACTGTTCTAATGCATGATCCCAAAACGATATTGGTAAATCTAAGAAACATCATAGATTGTACTATATCCAATAAAGTACTTATGACGCTCGACACACCATTTATGTGGTGTTCCGTGGCATGAATTTGTGAAACTATTCCACATTGTTTTAATTGAAGACCAAACTCAGAACTCAAATATTTGTCTCCCATCGATCGAGAAATTTATTTTCTTGTCACGATGATTTTTCCACTTCACCAAATTCTTTGAACCTTTCAACTATTTAACTTATGTTTCATCAAGTAGATATACCCATATCGCTCAAATCATCGTGAAGGTCGAAATAACGATACCCCCAAGCCTTAACACTCATTGGATCGCATACATCGGATGTATTATTTCCAAAAGTCAATTGTCGCCCATCTCCGAGAACGGAGTTTAGTCATTTGCCCATGAGGCGGTTCCAAGCATCAAGTGATTCATAATCAAGTGATTCCAAAATCCCATCAAGATGGAGTTTCTTCGCCTTTACACCAATATGATTAAACCAAATACACAAATAAGTTGCACCATTATTAACTTTGCATCTTTTGGTTTCAATATTATGAATATGTGTATCACTACGATCGAGATCCAATGAACCATTTTCATTGGGGTAACCATATAAGGTTTTATTCATTAAATTAACAATTTTATTCTTTACTTAAATGAATAAAGGAATAAACACATCAAATCATATTCATGCTCAACCAAAACACCAAATAACATTTATTTAGGTTCAACACTAATCCCAAAGTATAGGAGTGGATGATGATCATATCAATCTTGAAACTTTTCAACACACATCATCACTTCACCCTTAACTAGTTTCTGCTTATTCCAACCCCCAAGTTACTATCTAGCAACCAAAGAAAATACCGAGGGGCTATAAACACTAGTAAAGCACATCAAAACGATATCAAATATATTTTTCACTTTGCCATCCTTCTTATCCACCAAATATTTAGGGAGTTCCCTACCAAGGACATTTTGCAGAAGCATTTCCCGTTTTTTAGCTTTGGGTTTTTTTTCGGGGAGTGACAACTTGCTTGTCAATCTCTTGAAGTTCCCCTTTCCTTTGCCCTTTTTGAAACTAGTGATCTTGTCAACCATCAACACTTGATGCCTTTCTGATTTCTACCTTATATTTCCATCACAAGAGCCCGGAATCATTTTCCATCCCTTCATATATAGTTCATCAAAGGTTCTACTAACTTGGTGATGGGATAGAGAATTTCCAATCACTATCTTATCCGAAGATTAACCCCACTTGATTCAAGGATTGAAGTACCGCATAACTGAGCACATGCTCACTAGTTGAGCATTCCTCCATCTTTTAGCTATAGAACTTGTTGGAGACTTCATATTCTCAACCGGTATTTGCTTGAAATATTAACTTCAATTCCGAACATCTCATATGGTCCATGATGTTCAAAACATCTTTGAAGTCCCGATTCTGCCTAAAGCATTGCACAAAACTATCAAGTAGTCATCATAGAGCTAGCCAAACGCTCATAACCCCCGGACCGCTTCCCGCAATAGGTCCTACCCAGCGTGCATTAAGGACATAATTTTTCCAAAGAATGAGGATAAACCTCGATCACGGATCAACCGATCATTGCTACTAAATTTTTCAACACAATTTTCTAGGAACATATCAAAATAAACATATGAAAACAACAACGCAAGCTATTGATTTACAACATAATTTGCAAAATACTCCGACTAAGTTCATGATAAATTTAAGTTCAATTAATCATATTTTTAAG
>JAHHZJ010007043.1:0-18403 GCA_021437245.1 Aegilops speltoides | reverse complement strand
GTTTGTTCTACCTTAATGAGTGCTTGGTGGTACTATGCCTTAATGTGTGTAATGCTTATCATATGCTATTCCTATCTTGTATGACCATTTACTCATGTCTTGGTGATTGGGTGCATGCTATTCATTCTTATCATTTAAATGCGCTCCACCAAGATGTATGTGACATGGAAGAGTGACCCATGATCCTAATCGATTGTGCATTTGCATTCAAGCATAAATCTTAAATAATGCACAAATTTAGGGAGCTCTTGCTTATCACATACTTCTCAAGCGACGATATTATTCATTGATTATATCCTTTGTCGAAGCTTTGATCTATATGTTGTCATCAATTACCAAAAGGGAGATTGAAAGTGCAACTAATCCCGGGTGGTTTTGGTAATTAATAACAACATATATATCATTGAACTAATAGTTACTTGAGAATCATTTGAAAGTTCGGTTGATATGGGTATGGCAAGGATGAAGAAGTGGACCCTCAAAATGCTAAGGCAAGCATTGGCAAAAGCTCAAGACTCCATTTTTGGTTTAGTGATCCAAGATCACATTGAGTCCATAGGAAAGCCAATACTATTAAAGGGATGAGGTTATGATAATGATCTAGTTGCTCAAAGTGCTTAGTGATACATCTCCTAAACTATCGGCAACTCTCACTGCCATATACACTCATAAGTAATCTCGGTCCCACCGATTTCCTAAACTTCAGTCCTGCAAGAGATGAACCACCTCGCCATATAGCCAAACCCTAGAAATTTGGATTTTCGATTACGAACTCGGTCTCACGAAACTTGAGTTCCAAGCTTACATGTACTACATCATCAAATCGGTGTCACCGAGATGATGAATCGTCCCAAGATTGGCAAGCTCTTGTCTTTACGAATCGGACTCACAGAGATTGTATTTTCGGTCCCACGAAAATCCCAACGTTCACATGATTTGAACTTTCGGTCTCACCGAGTTGTCAACCGGTCCCAGAGATTGGTCAAATGTGTGTAGGTTGGATTTTGTGTGGAGGCTATAAATACCCTC
The DNA here is from genome assembly GCA_021437245.1 of Aegilops speltoides. Lineage (NCBI taxonomy): Eukaryota > Viridiplantae > Streptophyta > Magnoliopsida > Poales > Poaceae > Aegilops > Aegilops speltoides. Next base: position 17,374 of record JAHHZJ010007043.1, on the reverse strand, counting down.
CACCCCTCTTCATTAGTGGAAGAGCCATCGAAAGAACTACCACTCCTACCTTACATTTACGAAGAAAACTACCTACCCTTGTGTTGAGATCAAGTTGCTCCACTCCCACCATATGAAACTTGATCTCTAGCCTTCCCAAGTTGCTTTCCACTCAATCCTTTCTTCCACCACAGCCAAATCGGTGAGGAGAGTTGAGTGTTGGGGAGATTATCATTTGAAGCACAAGAGCAAGGAGTTCATCATCATCAACACCATCTATTACCTTTTGGAGGTGGTGCCTCCTAGATTGGTTAGGTGTGGCTTGGGAGCCTCCGTCGAGATGTGGAGTTGAACCAAGAAGTTTGTAAGGGCAAGGAGATCGCCTACTTCGTGAAGATCTACCAGTAAGGCTAGCCCTCCATGGGCGTGAGCCATGATGGCATAGACAAGGTTGCTTCTTCGTGGACCCTTAGTGGGTGGAGCCCTCAGTGGACTCTCTGGCCGTTACCCTCAGGTGGGTTGAAGTCTCCATCAGCGTGGATTGGCGATAGCACCACCTATCGGAACCACGAGAAAAATCTCCGTGTCTCCAAATTGCGTTTGATCTTCTCCACCTCTCTTTACTACATGTGCAATTTACTTTCCGCTGCCTATACTCTAGAATTGCATGTGTGGGTGATGCATGACTTGATCATAACGTGAATCTGCCAAAAACTTGTCTTTGTCAAAAGGCATAATTTTTATATTGTCAAGTAGTCTAATCACCCCCCTCTAGACATACTTTCGATCCTACAAGTGGTATCGAGCTTTGGTCTCCATTGTATTGGTTTCCAATGCATTGGACTCCATAAGCTTGGTTTCACAACCTAGGAGAGTATGGCGTCTAGTGAGGTAATTTTTGAGGTCCTTACTTTGATGGTTCAAACTTTGCTAGTTGGAAGCATAAAATGAAAATGCATATTCTTGGCCATAACCCCCCGGGGCATTATTTGTGTTGGTTTGCAAGGTGAATTATTAGGAAGGAAAAGTTGGATCCGGGCTTTAGCGGATGAATTCGGATGTTGCAAAACAATGCTCAAGCTTGGACATTCTCTTAAATGCTTTGTGTCAGGGGGTTCAACAAAATCAGCCGTCTTGAGAATGCAAAGAGATTTGGGATACTTTGGTGAAATGCGAGGTGCGAGTCGTGAAGGAATCAAAGCTAGATGTTCTTCAAGGTCGACTTGACATGTTCAAGATGAAGGAAGGTGAAGTTATTTGAAATGTACTCTAGGCCTCTCATCACAAATGAGATTGCCCGGAGGAAGCGAAGAAATGACCGATTCATCATCAAAAGATTCTCGAGCTTTGGATGGAAAGTATGACACCGTGTGCCTTTGATCCAAATGATGCCAAACTACAAGAATCTCAAAACAAGTCATTGGAAGAATTGTTGCTCATGAGATGACACTTAAAGATAAGGAAGAGCTTCACAACAAGTCAAGTGGTGCTTACAAAGCTACAAGTGATGCTCCCACAACCTCAAGTGACAAGTTAGTTTCCAATGAAGAGATAAGCCTAATGGTGAAGAACTTACAAATTCTGAGTAAAGCAAGGAAAAGCTCAAAGTCTAGATCATATGAAGAAAAGAATCTTCTAGTCGTGATGGCTGCTACAATTGTGGAAGACGGACATTACTCAAATGAGTGTTGGCTCCCCAAGAGAGAAGAATCTCAAGAAGAAGAAGCTCAAGAGATGAGTCACCTCGGAAAGAGAAGGAGTAGAGATGATGTTATGAGCAAGACCCTCTCGAAGAAGCAAGGATTGGAGGGAAAGACAAGTCATCAAGGATACACAAGAAGAAAACATCAAGCTCATGTAGGTGAATGGGTCTCCCGACTCAACAATCATTAAAAGCTATCCTCCAACTCCGATTCTGATCAAGATGAAGGTGTTGCGGTCTTGCTCGTGTCCTCCAACTCCAACTCCTATGACTTATTTGATTCACCAAATGAGGGTTGGAAGATGCTTCATGGCTAAAGGCCCCAGGTATCACACCTAAATTCATTGACTTTGATAGTGATGAGGATGACTTGCTTGGTGAAGATGAGCTCTTACATGATAAATCTAGTGAGTCTAGTAATGATGAACATGCTAGTAGTCTTTATAGTGAGAAAAATTCGAATGACAATGCTATGAAGGAGATTGAGCGTCTAACTAAAGAACTAAACACTCTTAAGTTAGCTCATGAAACAACTCAAGAAGATCATAGAGCTCCTAAGATCTCATGAGAAGCTACCGAAAGCTCACTCAAACAGAACATGAGTTTCTAAAGCAATCAATGGCGATCTTGAAGAAAGTTCTTCATATCTTGCCAACGACTTCTCTTGTCTAATTTCTTGCCACCTATTAAAACTAAGCATGACAAGCATAAGAAAAATTCTTCATCTAGTAGTAACAATAACCATGCTAAATCCAATATTTTGCTTCTAGTAGTTCTCTTGATTCCACTAACAATGTTTCAAGCCAAGTTACACTTGATCAAAAAATAGTTTATTGAAAGGGATTATAGAAAGGTGTCTACAAAGCCGGGAAGCAAGAACTTTGAGAAATTGTCATAAGCAAGGAAGGCCGGAAGAATCAAGGAATTGGTTTTGGGAAAGTTCAGCAGGGTGTTGAATGGGAAAAGGTCATATCCTCCACGGTTTATTCCTCAAAAGAAGTACAATCCTACTTCTTTGTGGAACAAGCTCAAGATGACCTTCCACCACAAGACCACAAGCTAAAAGGCAAGGACAAGCTTCAAGAGGAGATTGATGCATTTATTGAAGCACCTCAAGCCATGGTCAAGTGGGTTCCCAAGGAAGCGTCAAGTTCTACCGTCAAGCTCAACTACAACCCCAAGGATTCCCATCAAGATGATGTGGATCGAAGAAGAAAGAGAGTTCTTGAGGGTGACTCCGAACATACTTCACTCACATTCATTTTGGCAAAAACGTGCAATCAACCCACATCTTGCACTAGTTCATGGAGTCAAACCCTCTTGTTGGTAATCAAGGGACAAGGTAATCATTGCTTTCATGGACATCATCTTTGTGAACTTCAATCTATGTCCATGGATATCCTTGTTTGTTCCTTGTGGGACTAACCCATGTAGGTATTGAAAGTGCCGAATCAAAGGATTGCTCCCAACTCTTGATGATCTTCATCAACATTGAGCATCCACATCTTCAACATCTACATGAAGTCTTCTCGACAACCCAAGGTTAGTTTGACCCTTTAAAGGGGTTCTCACATCTGGGGCTTTGCTCTAAAGGAATTGAGCTAAAGCATCTTCAAGCGATGTGAACACATTAATGCTTTATGTAAAGTGGTAACCCACTTGTGCTTAAGCGATAGTATGACCTATGATCAAATGTTCTCATTTGGCTCCTAATCAATATACTCATATAAAGATGACCGTCATCGACAAATTGTGTGATAGTAGCTAGAGTTTTGATGGTGCATGTTTGACACATATTTTATTTGCTATCTTATTGTGTGAGCATGTTGGATGCATGATTTTATCCATTCAAGGACATCCATTTGTTGCTTTGGTCTTTTGATTTTTTGACCAAATGGATGGACAAGAATGCCTAAATCCTAGCTATCTTGCTTTCTTATCTCAAATTCTATTCATTTACATCACAAACTTTGAACAAGTCATTTTGGACCCTCGGTGAGGAGCACTGAACCACCGATCCGTCAGGCTAACTTCCAAAACCTTCTAAGTGATTTGGACGACCAACCCCTCAAATTGGTCGAGAAAAATTTAGATTGATCTAGGTTTTCACCTTGGTGAAACGAGTTGTGATTTTGGGTGACAAGTGCATAAGCCCTGCGTTATCCATCTCGGTGCCACAGTTTTACCTTCGGTCCCAGAAAACAAAGGTATATATACTCCGGGGGCCGGCGTTGATTTCTACTTAAGCCCCCCCACCCTTCTTCCGTCGCCGTGGTCTCGGATCGTCTCCATTGCTTTGTCGCCCTCGCGAGTCTCCGTCGCCGTCGCGGACATCTTCTCCGGCGCCGTTGCGCCGTGAGAACTCCACCAAGTTAGGGTGAGTTTGATCCCCTGCTCCATCTCGATTCAATGCCCGTTTGGTTTGCCTATAATCTTGCCACGATTGAGATCTTCCTTAACACCGATTAGTTCCTTTGAGCGAGATTGAGTAAAAGTTTTAGGGTTAGGTTTCCCGGAACACATCTCGGTGAGACCGATTTTACATTCTCGATCGACCGATTTGGCCTATGGCCATTTTGCACCCTTGGTCCAAAGTTGTGCAAATCGGTGTGACGAAATGAGGATTCTTGAAACCCTAGTGTTTTGGCGGACGAAACCCCGTCTAAAAAATGGTGTGAATTTTTTTGAACACTTGGATTCAAATTTTAAACTTCGATGCGGCAAAAATGTTTTGAAAACCTAATACTAAAATTTGAACTCATTTTGTTTGCAAAAACTTCAGTTTGTGATAACTCTTCTACTCGCCTACACCTTATCTATTCACAAAGTTGTCACCATGTCGATGCGTGACAGCGTAACAGGTCGAGTCACCTATTGCAGATATTCCAGAGGCGGCACTAGTCCCGATCCCAAAGACTCATCGATGATGGTGAGAGGAGTACACCAAGTGGTTTACCTCCTGCAGCCACCAGAGCCAGAAAGAAGAGGAACTCTGATGAAGAAGATTCTGATTTCATTGTTGAGGAAGAGGTCTCCTCAAAGCCCAAGATAAAAGTTGTTGCCAAAGAGCCTCAAGGTCAACAGACAAAGAAAGGCACCAGAAAAGTGAAGCAGTCCACTATTGCCAAGAAGCTGAGTATGGAAGAGGAAACTACAAGCAAGGTGAAGAAAACTTCCAAGAGGAAGAGGATTGTGCATGATGATGCAGCAGAGGAAGATGAGGATGAGGAAGCACCCCAGCCTCCTCGAAGCCTAAGCTCATGGGTGATGCCATCGTGTGGAGCCACTTCAAAGTCTAAGCCATCTGCTCCAGCCAAGGCAGCTCCAACAAAGCTCTGCCAAGCCAAAGAAGACAACAGAACATCCCGATCTCGAGAAGAAGAAAGATGATGTGCCACCAATGGTCGATGATGAGGCACCGCCTTGTCAAACTTCGCGAAACTGCCACTACACAATGATGCTCATCCTCAAGCCGAGAACATGAAGGAAAGGAAAGATAGAGGTCTCAGGCTATGGAGACAATCGACCCATATGCCGTGAGGAGAAGAACTGCTGTGATCCAAGATTCCACACGAGAGCAGCAGGACTTCTATGAGATCGTCGATGGACAAGAAGCCCATAGTTGCGATACCGATACGCTGATCGGAAATACATTGCAGTGAAGAGCACGAGACTTCTTTCCACATGTGCATGAAAGCTTCACCGCATGTGGTGTTGCAGACTTTGTAGGTCGGTCGATGATTGGAATGATGAGATGATTATGCAATTCTATGCCACACTCATTTCTATCCGATGGAAAGATCACATGGATGATCAAGGCCAAAGATTCTCTTCAACTGTTGAAGAATGGGCAGAACTTCAATGCTCCAAAGTGCAAGAGAGGATGATGTTGATGTCTATGGTATTCCCAAGAAGAACCATGAATCCATGAAGAATATGTACAAGGAGGTTCCACTAAGGATTTGGCAATATGGAAGCTCGCTCATGTACTATCTCCAGGCAGTCTACCTACCACAAACACTATTCGAGGCATACCTTGATGCCCAAGTCGAGATCATCGATGATCGGAGGATACTCTATCAACATGCTGCATATACTTGATGAGAGAGCACCTTTCAAGGTGATGGACTTGATAGTTGAGACCATCAAGAGGACTCATGACTGACGTAAGAGGTCGGTGGATTTGCCCGCATATTGAGATGCTTATCAATGCCAAGTTTGGCACGGGCACATACTTGTTGGATAGACCACACTTACCACTGCAGCCCGAGCATGAGGATAATGTTGTTGTGATGGATGAGGAGGATCCAACTTCGTTGAGGTCAAGCAAAGATTGAAGCTGCCAAGAAAGCCAAAGTCGACAAGGAAGCAGCAGCAGCTAAACCAAAGAGTGTTGGAGAGCAGCTCCTTGAAGCTACCCAAAGGATTGACAACGCCTGGCCAGCATTATGCGTCTCGGGAGAGCCTTGAGAGGATTGTTGAAGACAAGATCCACGCTCTGGATGTGAAGTCGACTAAATGCAAAGTAATCCAACAAGCTTGAGGCGATATTGAGGAAGCAAAGAGGAGAAGGAAGAGCTTATCGTGAGATGCGGATGACTTAGTCCGAGATGATTATCAACAGATGCTCCGGTTCCTACAAGACCCGATCAGCTGCTATTCCAAAGGATGACACGGGACTACACTCGAGACCTCCACAGCTCCATCAGTTGCTCGGCTCCAGCTCCAAGTGACCACTCCTCCAAAGCCAGACATCCGAAGTCTTGCCGATGCTGCCATATCAACTCCATCAACCGCAGGGAGCCGCAGAGTCCCCAAGTGCGCTTAGCTCTATGCCTTTTCGAACTTTTGGTAACTTTTGCCAAAGGGGAGAAATTGTATAGATCATAGGACTTCGAGAGAGAGTGTTGTCGCTTTTGCTCTTTCGTTCTTTTGCAGTTTTCTTTGAGATACTTCTAGTTTTGAGACATTCGTGTGTTTGATACTCGTTTGTTCTACCTTAATGAGTGCTTGGTGTACTATGCCTTAATGTGTGCTTAATGCTTATCATATGCTATTCCTATCTTGTATGACCATTTACTCATGTCTTGGTGATTGGGTGCATGCTATTCATTCTTATCATTTTGGCTCCACCAAGATGTATGTGACATGGAAGAGTGACCCATGATCCTAATCGATTGTGCATTTGCATTCAAGCAAATCTTAAATAATGCACAAATTTGGGAGCTCTTGCTTATCCTACTTCTCAAAGGCCGATATTATTCATTGATTATATCCTTTGTGAGCTTTGATCTATATGTTGTCATCAATTACCAAAAGGGAGATTGAAAGTCAACTAATCCCGGGTGGTTTGGTAATTAATAACAACATATATATCATTGAACTAATAGTTACTTGAGAATCATTTTAGAAAGTTCTTGATATGGGTATGGCAAGGGGAAAAGTGGACCCTCAAAATGCTAAGGCAAGCATTGGCAAAAGCTCAAGACTCCATTTTGGTTTAGTGATCCAAGATCACATTGAGTCCATAGGAAAGCCAATACTATTAAAGGGATGAGGTTATGATAATGATCTGGTTGCTCAAAGTGCTTAGTGATACATCTCCTAAACTATCCAACTCTCATTGCCATATACACTCATAAGTAATCTGGTCCACCGATTTCCTCTTCGTCCGAGATGAACCACCTCGCCATATAGCCAAACCCTAGAAATTTGGATTTTGATTGAACTCGGTCTCACGAAACAGTTCCAAGCACGTAATACGTCATCAAATCGGTGTCACCGAGATGATGAAATCGTCCCAAAGTTGGCAAGCTCTTGTTTTACGAATCGGACTCAGAGTTGTATTTTCGGTCCCAGAAAATCCCCGTTCACATGATTTGAACTTTGGTCTCACCGAGTTGTCCCGGTCCCAAGATTGGTCAAATGTGTTAGCAGTTGGATTTTTGTGGAGGCTATAAAACCCTCCACCCCTCTTCGTGGAAGAGCCATCAAAGAACTACCCTCCTACCTTACATTTAGAAAAACTACCTACCCTTGTGTTGAGATCAAGTTGCTCCCTCCACCATATGAAACTTGATCTCTAGCCTTCCTAAGTTGCTTTCCCTCAATCCTTTCTTCCACCACAGCCTCGGTGAGGAGAGTTGAGTGTTGGGGAGATTACCATTTGAAGCACAAAGCAAGGGTTCATCATCATCAACACCATCTATTACCTTTTGGAGGTGGTGCCTCCTAGATTGTTGGTGTCGCGGGCCTCCGTCGAGATGTGGAGTTGAACCAAGAAGTTTGTAAGGGCAAGGAGATCGCCTCTTTGTGAAGATCTACGTAAGGCTAGCCCTCGTGGGGTAGCCATGATGGCATAGACAAGGTTGCTTCTTTGGACCCTTGTGGGTGGAGCCCTCCGTGGACTCTGCCGTTACCCTCGTGGGTTGAAGTCTCCATCACGTGGATTGCGATAGCACCACCTATCGGAACCACGAAAAAATCTCCGTGTCTCAAATTGCATTTGATCTTCTCCACCTCTCTTTACTACATGTGCAATTTACTTTGCCCTATACTCTAGAATTGCATGTGTAGGGTGATGCATGACTTGATCATAGTGAATCCAAAAACTTTTTGTCAAAGGCATAATTTTTATATTGTCAAGTAGTCTAATCACCCCCCTCTAGACATACTTTCGATCCTACACTTGTGTTGGGCCATGTCTATACATGCTAGGTTTAAGTCAACCTAAGTGTTTGCGTTGTAAATCCTTAGTTGTATGTGACGTGAATCATCACCCCGATCATCACGTGGTGCTTGAACGGAACTTTAATGCTCCGATTAGGAACACTTTCTTGAAATTTTAATGAGGATCATCTTATTTACTACCGTCGTTCTAAGCAAATAAGATGCATAAACATGATAAACATCACATCAAAAAAGTGACATGATATGGCCAATATCATTTTCTTTTGATCTCCATCTTTGGGGCTCCATGATCATCATCGTCCCGGCATGACACCATGATCTCCATCATCATGATCTCCATCATCGTGTCTCCATGAAGTTGTCTCAACTATTACTTTTACTACTATGGCTAACGGTTTAGCGGTAAAGTAAAAGTAATTACATGGCGTTGTTCATTGACCCACAGGTCATACAATAAATTAAACAACTCCTACCCCCGGTTGTCATACTCATTGACATCAATCGTGATTCCTATTACAAGAACATGATCAATCTCATACATCACATATCATTCATCACATTCTTCGGCCATATCACATCAATACAACCGCAAAAACAAGTTAGGCGTCCTCTAATTGTTGTTTGCATGTTTCGATGCTGCTATGGGTTTCTAAAAACGTTTCTTACCTCGCCAAAAACCCGTGCTATGTCAATTGCTATTTACCCTTCATAAGGACCCTTTTCATGAATCGATCCAACTAAAGTGGGAGGCGGCACCCTACCACCTTATCACAAGTGCATGTCGATTGGTGGAACGGTCTCACGTAAAATGCGTGTAAGGTCGGTCGGACTTCATCCCGATTGGGAATCAAGATTGGACTAAAGGGTAAGCATATTGAACAACATCAGCCCCACAACTACTTTGTGTTCTACTGGTGCAAAGAATCTCAAATAGACCTAGCTCGATACCCTTTGTTGGGGCGTGGCGAAAAAAATTTTCCTGCGTCCCAAGACCTATCTATGGAGAAACCAGCGGGGGAAGGAGGTGCATCTACATACCCTTGTAGATCGCTAAGCGGAAGCATTCAAAAAGGGGGTTGAAGGAGTGTTCCCGGTGATCCAAATCACGGAGATCCTAGTGCGAGCAGACGGCACCTCCGCATTAACCCGTACAGATGGCGTCTCCCATGCCTTGATCCGTAAGGAGAGGGACAGGAGGAAGACTCCATCCGGCGCCCAATGGTGTGGTGGTGGTGGAGGAATTCAATCTGCGGGGGCCAAGCCGCGAGAGGAGGAGTACTTGGGAGGGAGTCTTTGCGGAACTTGGGTGGCTCCCCCCCTCCACTATTTATAGGTGGGGAAGGGGCCCCCTAGATCCCATCTGGGGTTGGGGCGTGACCAGGGGAGTGCCTCCCAAGTCAGTGGAGCCCTCCCCAGGGTTCCCCCCTTCCCATGTGGGCCGGGGGCCCTGGCCCTGGCTAGGGCCCCCCTATGGCCCATGCTCTTTTGGACGTGGTGGAACAATTTCCGGACCTCCGGACCCCCCTAATCCTCGGAACCTTAAGCTTCCGGTTCTTGGCCCGATCTTTTCGGGCCGAACAACCTTTCCATATATAAATCTTTACCTCCGGACCATTGAACTCCTCGTGGCGTTAAGGATCTCATCAGGACTCAACAACATTGGTAACCACATACAAACTTCCTTTATAACCCTAGCGTCCCGAACCTTAATGTTGGACCCTCGGGTTGGGGAGACATCTTGGAACATGGCCAAGGCGTTCTCGGTCAATAACCAGCCGGGATCATACCCATTTGGCTCCCACATGTTTGATCTCATCGGATGAACCCGATGTCAAGGACCCAATCAATCCGTATACAATTCCCTTTGTTGCGGTATTGTACTTGCAATTCGATGCTATCGATACCTTGTTCAATCCGTTCGGCAAGTCTCTTTACTCGTTCCGTAACATCATCCCGATCAACTCTTTGACCACATTGTTTATGATGATGTCCTCCGAGTGGGCGGAGATACCTCTTCCGGGTGACAAATCGATCTCGATTGTCCCCGCAGACACTTTGGAGATACTAGTGCATCTTTATAGCCACCCGATTCGTTGTTTTGGTACACCAAAGCATTCCTCGGTATCCGGGGTTGCACAATCTCATGGTCTAAAAATGCTTGACATTAGAAAAGCTTTAGCATCGAACTGATCTTTGTGCTGGCTTAGGATTGGGTCTTGTCCATCACATCATTCTTCTAATGATGTGATCCGTTATCAACGACATCCAATGTCCATGGTGGGAAACCGTAACCATCTATTGATCAACGAGCTAGTCGACTAGAGGCTTACTAGGGACATGGTGTTGTCTATGTACCAACACATGTCAGTTTCCTATCAATACAATTATAGCATGGATAATAAGCGATTGGGATAATTAGATTTATGCCCTAGTTTGTCCCCTTTGTTTTACCCTAATTCGAAAAGTCACGGTTCTTCCAAGTCACTTTCCTCCTCTTATGCTTTTGCCCTTTGACCGTTTGACCGTGGTTTGAAAACTTCATAACTAATTCATACTAAATCAGAAAAATGCAAATAAGATACCAAAATGTTTAGAAAAACATCACATATATGCGGTGTCATTTGCATTCATGAAAAAGTGTTGGAAAGTGCCCATTGAGTTTTAGCTCTTATGCTACCACCATGAATAGTAAAATCTAAAAAGTTCAAAAAATTTGGTGGCAAGAATGACAAATGTTTTAAGTGCATTAAGTTTCATGGAATAACATTCATGGGTGCCCGGCAAAAAACCAATCGGCACTCCAAAATAGAATTTTTCTACCGACTTCCAGAATTGTTCCCTAATGAAACTTGGCAAGACTTAGAATATTTGTGGTTCTTTGCCACCATATTTTTTAATTTTTGGCATTTTTAGAGTTTACTATTCATGGTGGTATCAAAAAATAAAACTATTTTCAACATTTTATGAATGCAAATAATTTATAACATTTTTATATTTTTTTAATTAATTACGAAGTTTTCAAGTGACGATAACTGAACAAACATAAAAGAAACAAAATGACGGGCCAATTTTAAGGGAAAATTAAAACAATCTAAATCTAAAGTTATGAACAAGGAAATATAATAACTTTTATTATTTCTAGGGCATATTTCCAACCGTCTCCCACTTGCACTAGAGTCAATAATCTAGTTCACATCGCCATGTGATTAACACTCACGGCACCCCATGTGACCAACATCCAAAAGTTTACTAGTGTCACTACAACTAGTGTGTGCGAGGCACGGAAGTTGTTCTGTGGCACCTACACCAATTGAGTAAAGCTTATGATAGTGATCATGAAACTTGGATCAAGTCACTCGTACCTCGTGGGCGACAAGGATCGTCTTTGCCCTAGTGCGTGGGTGGACTAACACTCATGAGGCCCACAGGAGGGTGATTAAGTGACCTCGGGGCGGTCCCTATACAAGTTTAGTTGTTATTAGGCAAATGGTAAAACCAATGTTGGGCTTTTTGGAAGAGTTTTATTTAAAAGCGAATTGTCAAGGGGCCCTAAACCCCCGTGTTAAAAGCATAAAATCAAAACATAACCGGTATGGCGAAACTAGGGGTCAAAAGTGGAACAAAACACGGGCAAAAAGGTGAGCCTTCCCATATTACCAAGTATATAGATGCATTAAATAAGAATATTGTGATATCCCAAGATTTCCATGATATCCATGTCCCAAGAGAAAACTTGCTAAAAGTGTTCCCGACATCAAAGCGAAAGAAATACTCTTTCCTTACAACCCGGTGGTTTCTTGTCTTGTGCATATTCGGTTTAAACACTCGAGGTTAAATCTTTAATTGATGAGTTATGCATGCACTTTTGGGGAGCGTGTGATTTCAAAAATTTCCCCTTTCCAAGATCATGGTGATGCATAGCGGGAGAGAGTGTTGTCTCTCCCTCGTAAAAGGCGGGCGTTGACACAACATAGAGGAAGTAGTGCGTCTTCGGTCCAACCGATCAAGCACCGTTACTCCGGCACCTCGAGTTCTTGACAGCGTACGTTCGATGGCCCCGATCTCGATCCGGCAAAGTGGGGAGGTTTGCCGGGTGGTGGCGATCTTGATGTTCTCTTGTTGCGGGCCCTAAGCACCTAAATATGAGGGTAATATCGTGGAGGGGCACCGCCAGCTAAGCGATCTCAATGATCAACTTTGTGTCCATGGGGTCCCCCCCTATATAAAGGAGTGGGGAGGGAGGGCGGCCCTCTACTATGGCGGGCCCTTGAGTCCTACTCCCCAGGGGTAGATTCCCCTTTCTAATCAACTAGGAGACCTTCCATGTATTAGGAGTAGGGGACAAGGAGGGGGAGAAGGGAAGGAAGGAGGTGCGGCCCCCAATCAATTCGGACTGGGCCATGGGAAGCGGCCTGCCTAGGCAGCCCCTCTCTTTCCCGGGGCCTAATAAGGCCCAATACTTCTCCCCGGGAATTCCCGTAACTCTCGGTACTCGATAAATACCGATCACTGGAACCTTTCGAACTCGAAATAGTCGTCAAAATATCGATCTTTCGTCTCGACCATTTGAGACTCCTCTCATTCGATCTCATGGGACTCCGAACTCCTTGGTACATCAAAACTCATAAACTCATAATATAAGCTCCCGAAACCTTAAGCGTGCGGACCCTACGGTTAGAACAATGTGACATGACCGAGACCGTCTTGGTCAATAACCTAGGGCCTGGATGCCCATATTGGTTCCTACATATTTCTGAAGATCTTTTGGTCGAACCCGCAAACAACATCGTTGTTCCTTTGTCATCGGTATGTTACTTGCCGGATTGATCGTGGTATCTAATACCTAGTTCAATCTCGTTAGGCAATCTCTTTACTGTTCGTAATACATCATCTTAACTAACTCATTAGTTGCAATGCTTCAAAGGCTTAAGTGATGTGCATTACCGAAGGGAAGTACCTCTAGCATACATTGATTGATCTAGATTATTGACTCTAGTGCAAGTGGGGGAAGGAAATATGCCTAGAGGCAATAATAAAGTTATTATTTATTTCCTTATATCATGATAAATGTTTATTATTCATGCTAGAATTGTATTAAGGAAACATAATACATTGTGAATATATAGACAAGCAGTGTCACTAGTATGCCTCTACTTACTAGCTTGTTAATCAAAGATGGTTATGTTTCCTAACCATGGACAAAGTTGTTATTTGATTAACGGGATCACATCATTAGTTCAATGATCGATTGACTGACCCATTCCGTTATCTTAGCACCCGATCGTTTAGTATGTTGCTATTGCTTCCTTCATGACTTATACATGTTCCTATGACTATGAGATTATGCAACTCCGTTTCGGAGGAACACTTTGTGTGCTACCAAAGCGTCTGCAATGTGGGTGATTATAAAGGTGCTCTGGTGTCTCAAATGTACTTGTTGGGTTGGGTATTTGAGATTAGGATTTGTTACTCGAATTGGAGAGGTATTCTGGGCCCTCTCGGTAATGCACATCACTTAAGCCTTGCAAGCATTGCAACTAATGAGTTAGTTGCGAGATGATGTATTTGAGCAGTAAAAGACTTGCCGAAGATTGAACTAGGTATTGAATAGCGATCGAATTCGGGAATAAAACCAATGACAAAGAACAACTATTTGTTATCGGTCGACCGATAAAGATCTTGTAGAATATTAGGAACCAATATGGGCATCGGGTCCGCTATTGGTTATTGACGGAGGCGTGTCTCGGTCATGTCTACATGTTCTCGAACCGTAAGGGATCCTCGCAAGGTTTGATGGTTATATATGAGTTTATGAGTTTTGATGTACGAAGGAGTTAGTCCGGATGAGATCGGGGACATGGCGAGAGTCTCGAAATGGTGGGCGTGTCGATATATTGGACGACTATATTCGGAGTTCGAAGGTTCGAGTGATTCGGTATTTACGATCGGAGGTTACGGAATTCGCGGGAGAAGTATTGGGCCTTATTAGGCCCTGAGAGAGGGCTGCTAGGGCAGGCAGCGCCCAGGCCTAGTCCGGGTGGACTGGGGAGGCGCACCTCCTTCCTTCCCTTCTCCTTCCCTTCCTTGTCTCCTACTCCTAATACATGGAAGGTCTCCTAGTTGGATCTAGGAAAGAATCCTACTCGGCCTGGGAGTAGGACTCCCCAAGCGCGTCCATAGTAGAGGCAGGCCCTCCTCCTCCACTCCTTTATATACAGGGGCAGGGCACCCCATGGACACACAAGTTGATCATTGAGATCGTTCCTTAGCGTGTCAGTGCCTCCTACGATATTACACCTCGGTCATATTGTAGCGGTGCTTGAGACCTACCTAGAGAAGAGACATCAAGATGTCACCATGCGTCGTCTTGTGGAACTCCTCCGCCCTCTCTGGATCGGAGATCGAGTGCGTCATCGAGTTCGCGTGTCAAGAACTTCGAGTCAGAATGCTTGGTGTTGGATCGGTCGCCGGAGGGCGTCGACTACTTCCTCTATGTTGCGTCGGCTTCGCGAGCTCTGAGTCGATGACAACCTCTCCCCTCGTTGTATGCATCACCATGATCTTGCGTGTGCGTGAGGAAAATTTTGAAATACTCGTTCCAGACATGGTATCGAGCAGGTTTTATGGATTGATGTTATATGCAGTAGAACACAAGTGAGTTGTGGGCGATATAAGTCATCTTGCTTACCAGCATGTCATACTTTGGTTGGTATTGTTGGATGAAGCGGCCGGACCAACATTACGCGATCGCTTACGGAGATTGGTTCTACCGCCGTGCTTTGCACCACAATTGGCTAGCGGGTGTCGGTTTCTCCAACTTTAGTTGAGCAGAGTGTATCGCCGGTCCTTGCGAAGGTTAAAACAGCATCAACTTGACAAACTATCGTTGTGGTTTTGATGCGTGGTGAGATTGGTTCTTGCTTAAGCCCGTAGCAGCCACGTAAAATTTGCAACAACAAAGTAGAGGGCGTCTAACTTGTTTTTGCGGGCATGTTGTGATGTGATATGGTCAAGGCGTGATAAGATATAAGTTGTTGTATGAGATGATCATGTTTTGTTGAAGTTATCGACATGGCGAAGCCCTATGGATGTCTCTTTGTTGCATAAGATGCAAGTGCCAAATAATTGCTTTACTTTATCGCTATCGATAGCAATAGTTGCAAGAGCAATAGTTGGTGAGACAACCATGTGATGACACATTGATGTAGATCAAGATGATGAAGATCATGGTGTCGTGCGGTGGCGATAGAGATCATGGCATACTTTGGAGATGGAGATCAAAGAGCGCAAGATGATCATGGCCATATCATGTCACATATTTTGATTGCATATGATGTTTATCTATTATACATCTTATTCTTGCTTTGATTAGCGGTAGCATTTTAAGATAATCTCTCACTAATTATCAAAGTGTTCTCCTGAGTATGCACGTTGCCAAAGTTAAATCGTGCCCAGACACCCGCGTGATGATCGGGTGTGATAAGCTCTCGTCCATCTACAGGGTGCAAGCTAGTTTTGCACACGGAATACTCGAGTTAAACTTGCGAGCCTAGCATATGCGGATATGGCCTCGGAACACGAGACCGAAAGGTCGGCGTGAATCATATAGTAGATATGATCAACATAGTGATGTTCACCATTGAAAACTACTCCATCTCACGTGATGATCGGTTATGGTTTAGTTGATTTGGATCACGTGATCACTTAGATGACTAGAGAGATGTCTCTAAGTGGGAGTTCTTAAGTAATATGATTAATTGAACTTGAATTTATCATGAACTTATACTGGTAGTATTTTGCAAATTATGTTGTAAATCAATAGCTTGCATTGTTGCTTTCATATGTTTATTTTGATATGTTCCTAGAAAATTGTGTTGAAAGATGTTAGTAGCAATGATGCGGATTGGATCCGTGATCGAGGTTTATCCTCATTCTTTGCCTGAAGAATTATGTCCTTAATGCACGCTAGGTAGCGGACCTATTGCGGGAAGCGGATCTGAGCGTTATGAACATTTGGCTAGCTCAATATGATGACTACTTGATAGTTTTGTGCACCATGCTTTATGGCTTAGAATCGGGACTTCAAAGATGTTTTGAATATCATGGACCATATGAGATGTTCGAGGTTGAAGTTAATATTTCAAGCAAATACCCAAGTTGAGAGATATGAAGTCTCCAACAAGTTCTATAGCTAAAAGATGGAGGAGAATCGCTCAACTAGTGAGCATGTGCTCGATTATGCAGGTACTACAATCGCTTGAATCAAGTGGGAGTTAATCTTCGAGATAAGATAGTGATTGATGAATTCTCTAGTCACCATCACTAAGTTAGTAGAAATTCGTGATGAACTATAGTATTCAAGGGATGATGAAAATGATTCGAGTTTTTCATCTTGATGAAATCGATGAAGGTAGAAATCAAGAAAGAACATCAAGTGTTGATGGCTAACAAGACCACTAGTTTCAAGAAAAGGGCAAAGGGATAGAAGGGAACTTCAAGCGAGCGGCAAGCAAGTTGCTTTGCTCATGTGAAGAAGCCCAAGTCGGACCTAAGCACGAGACTAAGTACTTCTCTTGCAAAGGGACTGGTCCTTTGAAGCAGAACTACCCCAAGTATTTGGTGGATAAGAAGGATGGCAAAGTAAACAAAGGTATATTTGATATACATGTTATTGATGTGTACTTTACTAGTGTTTATAGCAACCCCTCGGTATTTGGTACTGGTTGGTTGCTAAGGTAGTAACTTCGAAGCAGGAGTTGCAGAATAAGAGAAACTAGTTAAGGGTGAAGTGACGATGTGTGTTGAAAGTAGTTTCAAGATTGATATGATCATCATCGCACACTCCTATACTTTCGGGATTAGTGTTGAACCTAAATAAATGTTATTTGGTGTTTGCGTTGAGCATGAATATGATTTGATCGTGTTTATTGCAATCGGTTATTCATTTAAGTAAGAGAATAAACTGTTGTTACATTTACATGAATAAAACCTTATATGGTTACA